>PNEQ01099041.1:157081-178432 GCA_003012365.1 Medauroidea extradentata | reverse complement strand
CCGGCAATTAAGTATGAAATTTAGTTAACATCGAAATAAGTTAATTGGGTTATTCCCTATACATAAAACAGTTCACATTGAAATACTAAATAAAATAAAACTTGATTGAAGTCTCTATGACAATTTTGACTAATTACATAACTATAGCATACACACATTTATTTACAAACTTTACGAATGAATAAAGTTGCGCATCTCAACTTGACTATTTGCTAGACTTCAACGTGCGTTCAGCTTATCAAAAGATTACTGGCTTTTCCTTGTACGCGAAGCTACTGCCCTATTTGACTAAGCCAATAAGAATACCGCTATTTTAATATTTGATGCACGTTATTGGTCTATAGACAGCTACGTTGTGTCAGTGTTTTCAAGGCTATGTTGGCACAAAACATTTTCGCGATATACCATCATCTCTAACTATGTCCTTCAACATAACCAATTAGAACTATACAGTTTTAACACAGAACGTGTGTGATTTGCCAGAAAACTGTTCACACGTGTCACGATTGAGAAACTACAGTTTATTGGAAACTATGTTAAATATTTTCGCGATTTTCCACTGTCTCTAAGCATAATATATTGAAAAACTTCAATTGTTAAATAAAAAGAACTAGCATGTCTGACATGTATGATAGTGCTTGGGTTGATAATATGCTCGATAAAGAACAGGAAGAAACCATATGCATAGTTACAATAATTATACTTGGTTATTCAGTACACAAAAACCTGTGATAGACAACTGAGGGGTGTCCAAGTGGGAAAAAATCGTAATTTTACATTCGTATGAAATAGTGTTAGTTTCGTAGACTTTTTTTTGTGAGAGAGGAAAAATACTTAACAGTATTTTTCCTCTCTCACAAAAAAATAATAGCTCAGCCAGATTCCCCATAGTCGCACTTTATAGTAAAAATTTGCACGTTTTTAGTTCTTGTAAGTAGCAAAAACCTATGAACATAAACCAATTAAACAATTCACACTGAAACTTCATATCACGGGCTACTGCTTCACATGTTTTTAAATCAATTAAAAATAATTTGATATTTAAAAAAATTCCGAATTTTTTTTGTATCTTTATAATTTTTTAAAATACAAACAAATGTTTTCTTATGGATTTTTAAACACTTCAAACAGTAGTCGGTGACATGTTTCAGTGTGAATTTATTATTTATTTAAGATCATTGGTTTTTGCAGCTTGTAAGAACTAAAATGGTGCTAATTTTGACTTTGAAGTGTCATTATGAGAAAACTGGTTGGGTTAAATTTCTTTTCGTAAGAGGAAAATGTGCTCCCAAGTATCGTCTAAAAAACTAACAATATTTCATACACATATGAAATTATGATTTTTCCCTACTAGAACGCCCTTAAGAGTGCGTGGTAGATAAATAAACACTGACAACATCAATTGATTCCTACGCTTTTTTCGAAGCCAATATGGATAAAACACTCAATGACAATCCTAGATAATGTCATTTGCCAACATTATGAGTAAATATTTATCCGAAATTACTAATTCGCTACGCGTGATCTCTTGCGCCGCAGTTAAATGCACGAGGTTCCGGCGTCAGAGATTGTGCATCAGAAGTTCGTAACACTGGAAACAAACTGATTCCTACCAAATGGTGTTTGATTATTTCTGCTCAGTGAGAATTTTAAAGAAAATGTTCTAATATCTAATAAACCGTGATTTGGGTGAGCTTGTACGTTTTGCATTCTGGGGCCAATCTCGCAAGTCACAGCCGATCAGTATCGCAGGAACATAATTCTTACAGACCCGTCCTATTAGTAAAACGTCCTCTCACAAATACACGTGGCCAACTATTAAAACATCCTTGGACGTGCACACGTGATACAGAAATATAGCATGCGATTAACTCTTGCCACAAGAAATAAGTGGTTCTGTCAGTGTATAATTGAGTATTGCTAACCATCAATCGTAATCAGTCACAAGTAATTATCAATCACCATAAATCATTAAACATCATTATCACAAAATGACGATAGGTTATCATCAATTAAATTCAATGAGCTTTAATCAAATATGATTAATAAAGAACTGGAAATTTCGTGAATTCGTTTGTTCGACACTCCTGAACAAATGAGTGATTTTTGTGATCGGTACTCGTTTCATTAAACGCGCAATTGCGGACTTTGAGGCAATCGCGAATCTCCATGAAATACCGGACACTCACGCTACTTTATCACTAGGGACCTCAGATTTTCGCGATAAGAACTTTGCCCCACTTCGTTTCGGTGCCTCACGAGCAAATATGCAGTTCGCTTCTCGGTCAGCGATTGGATATTTTAACTGTCACCAGCCTTGGGGTTCTACAGGCAAATCACAGACGTGTGGTGTTGCAGGAACGTCATTGTAATTGGCTCAGTCAAATAAGATACGGATCTTCACACAGATACGCTGCCAATAACCATGAGGTAGGATTGCAGATGTGCACGTAAGGAATTGAAACAAATTGGGCCAAAATTATTTGAGGAAAAAAAAAAGAGGGGTAACTATTTATCACATTTACTGTAACAACAGCCAATGGACAGGTAACAGAGTGTACAAAGGACTGGGTGGAGTCCAGCGAACAGGTCTTGAAATTACACAAATAATGGAGATTCTGGTTAATTGCGGGAAATGTCGACTGTTTGCTAGGCTTCGATGTAACGCGTGTATCACTGACTTTCTTCTTTCATTATTGATAGCATTTCGAGGGTTCAATGACTTAAATATTATAACCCACTGTCCTATTTGTACTAGAGCTCCATCTATTCCTTTGCTGTCTGCTGTTCCTGCGAATAACACCTAATGGACAAATCAAATTGTCTCGTCTTGAGTATACACATGACAATAGAATATAACATGCAGGTAATTGAACTCGCAAAATTGTTCTTATCCTACTTGTTGGCGAGTGCCAATTGGCGCGCACTTCCGAACATTTGTGATTCTCCTGTAAACAAATAAATCGTGTCACACAACCGTCTTCCAATCGTGCAAAGCGCAGGACGCTACATTGTTTTGCCAATGGACGACTTGAAAAGAGGCGGAGCTTCAGTCAGGTGTGGGATACAATTTCTATCTCCATGGATACCGCAGCCGAACATAACCTTCATTTAGGTGTTTGGCTTCACATGTCCCGGATGAGATGTACGTCAAGAAAATTGATTATTTGTTTCGAATTTACCGCTTTCTCAGGTAAACATTAATCTTATGTATTTGCGTATCTTAACCATGAAATTGAAACTAATATTTTTTACCCTTGCGTGCAAATCTATGAATGCGCAACAATTTTGCTTTCTGCAATTACCAGCTAACAAATCAGCATGTTTGTAAACAGGCTTTGTTTCCCACAGTACTTTTCCCCTGCGGTGACGTTAGGGGGCGTGTACTTCAAGTCGTCCATTACATTGAAATTAACACATTAATGTTCCTCACCTTCACATTTTACCAGTTAATTAGTTCTTTTTAAAAAAAAATATTTGTATGATGTATAGTATAAGACATTCATTTTTGGGCCCGCGATAAACCATCCTCTCTAGATAAAAGCCATTGACAGAGAATGTTGATGAATGGCAGAATATCTACATAACATAAAAGGACAAAGCACGATAAAACGAACAACAAAATAAGACAGAAACAAACCAAAGAAGCCGTAAACGGTTGAAGTCAACAAATATACAAATAATTCTGAAATAGGAATAAAGTCTGTACACAATGAAAAACGAAAAATGACAATTCAAACATACAAGGACCGAACAAAATGCATGACAATAGCGACAGTGACGGACGACGAGGACAATACAAATAAACAGTGCAACAGTAGTGGTATTAGACAACACAAAAAAAAATGTACTGGCCAAAATCTCTTCTCTCACTCTACAGTCTTAAGATTGTTAGAGTAATGTTTCGGTAATTAGCATTTCCCTTGCCTGAAATAGCTTACTCGCTTCCGCTTCGCGCAACTAAATTCGCATTACTAAGTATACGTAAGCCAGCTATGTGCTCGTGAAACAAGAGGTCTGGCAGGCCACACAGTACTCTTGACTGGCTCTAGGAGGCGTGAAAACAAAACACGGCCAGTATAAAGTTTCCCGCTTACAATCTCGGGCGCCTGCCCCTCGCGCTTCTTGGAAGTGTTCGCAGAAACCGTAATTACGGTGCTTCTGCTGGGGAATAATGGAGTGGTTGTTAATGGCTCTCGGAGATACTTCCGGTGACGGCAGGAAGAAGTACAAAGGAGGGGGGGGGGAGACTGCAATATAATTTTAACCACACCGAATCAGAGCATTCACGCCCAGACTTGGGACAGTGCGATTTTGGCCAGGAACAAAACCTGTCGAGTTCCACAAAGACCGTAAAGGTGTTTCATATTTTAAGTTGGTATTGACAGTTTACCCCTTTTTCATTCACATTAAGGGGCGTCCCTAACTGTGCTTCAAATGCGTTGCAGCGAGTTACGACTAATCTTATTTTTATGAACATATTTAACGCGCACTGCATTTGTATATCTACGAAAAGAAAACACACTTCAAAACTTCAAATTTTTTCGCTATACTTGTAACAATTTCAGCACATTTATGAGAAACATCATTTTCTTTTGACCCCTCAAAATGGCCTTAAATGGCTTTTCCAGACTCCCGTATCTGGAAAAATAATTACCGTATTCGAAAAACACAACAATGGAGATGACAGTTCGATTATGAACTACGCTGTTTTCAAATAAAATAATTTGGTTACTGCTTTAAAAACCCATTAGGAAAAGGAAAATAGTAAAGCACTACACGCCATATGAGTGGCTTGTATGGAGAGGCGATAACTAATGATGATGGTATATCGCGAAAATGATTTCTGCCAGCATACCTTTGAAAACACTATTGTTTCTTGTGACACGTGTAATTCGGTGATATACTTCTGACACAACGTAGCTGTCTGCAGACCAATAATAGGCGTAACATTTTACGATGTCGGGATTCTTATTGGCGAATTCAAATGGGTAATAGCTCTGTGTACACGCTGAAGCCAGTAATCTTCTGGTAAGCTGAACGTGTGTTGAAACCCAGGAAACAGTCAAGTATTCACGCGATTGACCATCATCTCTAGCGATAAAATTAATGAAATACGTCGATCAGCGGCGACCTTACCATTCAATTGATTTTCTGCTTCACATACACAAACGCAGCCTATCTATGGAGGACCCTTAAGGAAGTTCACGTGGCAAAAATTCCTAATTTTATATTTGCTTGCCATAGTGTTAGTTTTATAGACGTAACTTGTGACTACATTTCCCACTTGTAGACATTTTTTAACTCTCATAGTTTTCCCACAGCGGCATGCCCAAGTCAGAATTTGCTAGTTACAGGTAAATAGGTTTAACAAATACCAGGTGGCTTACTCGAATGAAATAATTTACAGTGAATTTTGATAATATGGGCTATATGCTAAAAGATTTGAAAACACACAATGCAGTTCCTTTGTACTTTTTTAAAAAATCCGAAAATCACGAACATTTATCTCATTTATGAAAATTTTTTAAAAAGACGAAATGGCTTTGTTATGTGTTTTTACATTTTTTTAGCACAGTGCCCATGATATCAAATTTAACTGCAAATAATTTCATTCGTGTAAGTTACTTGGTTTTGTTAAACCTGTGTTCCTGTAACTTGCAAATTCTGACTTTGAAATTCCGCTGTGGAAAAACTATGAAAGTAAAAAAAGTCTACAATTGGAAACTGTAGTCACAAGTAACGTCTGTGAAACTAACACTGTGTCTAGCAAAGGCCCTTAAGAGGATTGATCCCTGTCAGATCGGTTTTACGGTTTTTCTTATAAATCAGGGAATACACACATTGTTTTACTTTTTCCACGCTGACAAGGCATAGTTTATTGTTTCATTCACTTATTGGAATCCACATGGCACTGTTTCTGTTAATGTTGCGGCCTCTGTAGTCGCTCCCGTAAACAAAGCAATTTTTCCTTTTCAGCTGTTTCCCGTTGCAAAATAATGAATACATAATGGTTCCAGAAATTACAGAAAGTCGATTAAGTTTGTATCTATGCCTTGTCGTGACAAAAATTTTGATACATCGACTGGAACAGAAGTTATCGAGAAGAAACAGATAAATCCAAGGCGGTAGGGATCTATACATCTTAAGGTGGCCACCTGACTGCCTCTCAGACTGCTTCCAGCGTGTTCGGAATTACGTTTTTTCTCAGAGACCAGTCAACTTGCGTTCACAATGCTTATCTAAGAATAGAAAACACACATAAGACTGTCTTGTGAACGTGACTTTCAAGTCAACACGTACTTTTTAATCATTATTTTTAAGCCCTCAAACTTAGCTAAAATCTGTTATTTGTCAGACGGTTTTTATTTTAAAGGTATTCATGTACCGAATTCATTCGAAATCGAGGTGTACAAATACAGTGAAGTTTGCTACAGTGAAGTGTTAAATGAAGTGTTAGACCCACAGCTTAATATCCCACAGTAAAACTGTTACGGCGGGAACACTGAGAACGCGTATAGATTTTAGGCATAGAGGCGATATTACAATACATGTGCAGGCCATCATCGCTTGTAGCACCTCATCGATTTTCACCTCACACACACACGTCCTTCCCCAGGCGGTCTCCTTAAAATAGAAACTACAGTCTTGCAGCTGAGGCGAATCACATAAACCAATTTATGTTTGACTGATCGCTTGCTAATCGTTTAATTACGATATGCTAACATTCCCTCAAGTGAGATTTTTAAATGTTTGTTGCAATGGGAGTTTACAATTAAACTTTATCGCTTGTGACTTTAGGGTAAGTTCTTTTGGAACAATGCCAGAAAATTGACAGAATTCCTTTGGGATTGCTTTTCTTTTTTAAATATTTCTGTGTGCTATTTCTATTTTTTTGTTTTGTTGTTCGTTTTCGTACTTTGTCATTCAACACAGGATTTATCAGCTAAACAAGAGCAACGGCGTATGTCTACAATCCAATAAAAGTTAATTCCCTCAAGTATCGTTGCTTACGTGTCAAATTCTGCGTGAATCAGCGAAGTAGGTTCCAAAGTGTGTATTATAATCTTGATTTAATCATGAAATGCTACTTAAAAAATGTATAGTTTCTGCATACCAAGTTTAGCTGAAACTGATTAGTTGGAATGGATAATGTTGAAATAAACTTAGAATATGTAAATGAAAGTAATTTTTAAAATAAGTGACACAGCCATTAAAACCAGACGTGTTAACGTGCCATTATTTGGTATGTATTGGGAAGTAGAGACCCCTGATTTTCGCGAAAAGAATTTTGCCCCACTTTGTTTTAGTGACTTACGTGCACATCTGCAGCTCTGCTTCATAATCAGTGATTGGACGTCTTAGCTGTGACGTGTCTCGGGGTTTTACTCGCAAATCACAGACTTGTGACATTGTAGTAACGTTATTGTGATTGCCAGAGTCAAATGAGAGACATCACTTCACAAAGACACGCTGCCAATAACCATGAAGTAGAACTGCAGATGTGCACGTAAGTCACTAAAACAAAATGGGACAAAATTCTTATCGCGAAAATCAGGGGTCCCTACTAATAAGACAAATTTCACTTCAAGTAGGTTGTTTCAGAAGTAATGTTAACTTAATGTCAGGAATCAAGCAAACTTCTAATTTCAATGCTTACTTTACTATCTTCCATAAAATAAAATTTGATTTAAACCGGTTCAGAACTTATCGAGAAACACTATAGCCCTCTAAATTTTCAAATACCTGTAGTTCTGAACATAAGCTTTACTTCGTGATAAACGAGTTTAAGGCTGCGAGGCAAAAATCCTCTATATGATGTACACGAAGCTGTAAATACGTGGGATTAACATCCATGTATCTGTACCTATCGTTCAACTACCTTAATACTACTGCAAAAGTGTATAATAAAAAGCGCCTGGAATTTAACTCCACAAAACTTCAGGCCGTTAAAGTGGCAAAAAACGGTTGTCTACATTTGTACTTTCATTTAAGTTTCAGTGATGTTTTATCAAATACTAGTTAGAGAAAAAAAAGTACTATAATTTTTGAAAACACATTTACATAAATTCTGAAGATTTATATATTTTAATGCGTTGCAATACAAATTTGAAATAGCTCAGTGTTTCCAGATGGATCTGCATCTTACAACGCAAGCTAAAAGACAGCGCTAATACGACAAGGAAGTTTCATTAAAATTCAATAAGGAGTTTGCATGTAGTTTTATTTTAAATTTCATAGTAAAATTCCAAGTAAAAGTATCCAAACATTAAAGACTTGCTGTCGACAAACGATTAGTCCGACACCAGAGGAATTCCTTCCTGGGGCTGCTTTAACTTCAAGAAATATTTCAGCCAGTTCATACCATTGTTAAAAATTAGATATTTGAAAATTTTATTGCGAAATATTTAATATTGTAATATATCCAAATATCTCGACACATTACAGGTATACTATGTTACGATCTTATTACTAATTTCATTATCTAAAGTTAATTTGTCTATGGATAAAAAAATGTGTATTATTATTGAAAACAAGTAGTTATTGCAGTGTTGTAGTAAAAATAGACTACACGCTCTTATTAAATTAGGAAGTTATGCTTAAAAAATATACAAAATATTT
Source organism: Medauroidea extradentata (assembly GCA_003012365.1). Lineage (NCBI taxonomy): Eukaryota > Metazoa > Arthropoda > Insecta > Phasmatodea > Phasmatidae > Medauroidea > Medauroidea extradentata. The sequence goes on along the minus strand of PNEQ01099041.1, from coordinate 169,810 downwards.
TCCGGTTGTTTTCATGATTTTACCACTTTTCTTCGGTATGAATTTATATACTTTTGAAAACCCTTAAGACTGCTCTAAATTAAATAAATATATGTTTGATTAAGACAGTTCTTGTTTTGAAGGCACTACTTGTTACTACAAGTTTCTCATATCAAATTCTTAATTAAAATTATTTTCACGTAAGAAAATGTCAAAGTAAAAATTTGCATGTTATGTGGACGTACAAATCCGACTACAAACTAACTAACTGAAATAGAATAATTCGCTCTGAAGTGACATGTCATGGGCTATACAAAATATGTTGTGTATTATCACCAATATGATTTTTGTATTTTGTATCAGAAAAAAGGGAAACTGGCAAATATTTCTTAGTAATCAATTTAAAAACAACGTTAGAAATACTCAGTTATTAAATAAATCTACTTTCGTGACTATTCCGTGTAATTTCAGCGGGAATTATTTAATTGCACAAAGTTAGGCAATTTCCGTTATTTGTGCATCCCAGTTCTACCAAGCCAGTTAATGGTTAGAGTTTTGCTATTATCTAATGTTCACAAATGTAAAAATAACACTTCATGCGAACCAAGTGACAAACTTCCATGAAACTTATTCAATACCTACTGGTGTCTTCAACAACCATTGTAATGTGTGGTTGAAAATACTTCATCGCCATTGTCTTAAATTAGTTTATTTTTACGTAAAAATATTTGGTTTAGTTTTAATTTTTTTGAAAGATTAAAAGTTAAGGAAATGCCTTGTAGGTTAACCTTAAACAATACAAGCAGTTAATACATTTTCTGTTTAAATTTGTGTAGGTCTACTTATAGACTGGTAGTTTTTCAAACGTTAGTTTAGTACTAGATACACTATTATGGTTCAATGGCAAACATAATATGTTAATGACAGCCCTTAAAAATTCTCACACTCACAGTGCCAAACGCCGCAGGGCGAAAATTCCTACTTGCCTTTAGCTTGGACTGAGGAAACTGATAGATAATTTGACGCATCTTCATTCAGCACTGTGAATTTTGATACTCCATGTTGGTGAATCCGTATTAACATTCATTGAGTATAACCACCTAACGAAAATGAAGTAACACAGTGTTGTATTACAGATTAGATAAGTTCAACTCAAATAGCAATGATAAGGATAGATAATGTTAGCTGCAATTTCAGTTCAGTGGTGACACGCATAGACACCGGAAATCCGTCTAGTACATTATATAACTGTATACGGAGATTATTCTCAAACTGAGTTTACATTACGATTTCGTAAAATCCGACCTTAATTACTATTTTCATTTCGTATGGCCAGAATATACATGACAGCGATGTATGTGTTTACACACATGTACAAATTATATAAGTCTTAAATATATACAGATCTACACCTTAAAAATTAAAACAAAATTCACTATTGCTAGAGCTAGATGTAAAAATTTAAAAGAAATTCTACAGCTTGATCACTGGCCTAGCGGATATATCCTTCACTATTCCATCGAACCTTCTAAGTGGGCAAGCTATAGTGATGTGATGTATAGTCTGGAGAACACGTGCACAGGTGCAGCAAGGATTCTCGTCAATCTTCCATCTATGTTTCCAGAATTGCCACCCAGTCTTCCCTGGAAAGGTTGAAGTCAGAGGGTTATTTAGATGGAACCGAGATCAGGCCTGGTCTGTCTGGGTTTGAAGTTACCCACCTTTCATGTCAGACTTCCTTGACACTGCTGGATTGATCTTGGACTAACACCTTGCCTAGTATCCAAGGGGGATTCCGAGATTTCCAGTGATGATTTCGTTAAGCAGTTCTGATGTATCGGAAGGAGAGAACTGTCACATATAGGTCATTCGGAATTAAGTGAGCACTAAAGATATAACCTTTGAAAAAAATCACTAACCGTTACTTCATATAATTTAACATTAAGAATTGTTGGCCTTACTCATTGTACCGTTCGCAACGAATTGCCGGATATAGTTCAGTGTATTTTCTCATTTAAATGCAACAATATTGAATCAAATGTCTTTGACGTATTTGTGTTCTATATAATTAATAAACTTTTTATATCGGACTATATAGATTCCTATCGACAGCGTAGTTTATCTTAGACGCGCAAACATCAAGTAACGTGTTCAGAGAAGTTATGCATGTCACGTCGTTAGCTGTTACTCGCGGAAAGATACGAAATAGCTGACAGAAATTCAGCAGGGCTTTTTTGAGTGCTCAATTTATCCCGAACCGCCTATAATTTAAGTTATTCTCTCTTCAGTGCTAGTTGTCTTCGAAGATGAAAAGGTGGAATATTGGCAAGAACTGGTAACCATTATAGAAGAGCAGATTGGATGATTCCTGAAACAGTCCTTAATTAGCTGTCCGTAATACTTGCTTGAAAACATACTCTAAGATCTGATTGTGCCATTCCGATTCAATTCCTGGTATTCTACGGAAGAATTTTAATTGTTCCGTACTAAAATATATGCAGAAACCAATCCAAAATTTAAAAATTTACATCAGATAATATTTAATGAAAGCACACATTCCACGCAGCATTAGGTAATATAAAAATCGAAATAGTATAAAGCTATCTGACTAACTGGAAGTGAACTAAGCTTTTCGAGAGTGAAGATTTATATCAATTTCAGTTCTTCTGAGCTCCAAACAATATCATTAATAATAATACGGAAATAACTAGTAATATTTTTTTTACAAATATGCGATGTCTCTTAAAGTTTAAAAATCCTATTGGAGTTTTTAAATATATTTGTACATTTCTTTTGAATTCTTTCTTAAATTGTTAATATTTAAATAAAGAGTGCATATTTCTGTATAAAAACAACGTGTTTTAAGCCATTAAATAAATTTTTATGATATCTTGATAACTTGTCAGAATTAAATATATTATAAGTAAAAATGTAATAATAGTTGCACGTTGATTATAGCTTACTTTGAGGTAAATGTATTTCTTAACATTAAGATTATTTTTTATGCTACGTTGTCAATTAATTATTTAGATTAATATTAAAATCAGGTGTTAGGTTATGAGAAAGTAATGCATTTTATTTGTCCATATATTTATGAAAGATGTTGGAATCTCTTTTTAATGATGTTCCTCGGAGTTGATATTCCTCCGCTGTCACACAATGTGAATGGGGCAAGTGTACCACAAGCACAAGTGTACATCATTAATTATTTTCCTGGAAGTACAGACGGGAGAAACTGGCAGCAGCTTTTGACCCACTTCTATTTACTTCTGTGTACAAATTTAAGGAGTTAGAGAATTTCAGAGCAGTGAAAGTTTCCCTGCACCTTATACGATATTCTTAATTTTGAATCTGCGTTCATTTCCTTCGTGGTACTGTTTACGCCTCCGGATCACGTATACGGAATCCTATAAAAGTTTTCTTGTGTTTACTTTAAATTTCTCTGAACTCGGACACAGAGCAGATAGCTACAGGGAAGCGGGAAAACGTGGAAGCCTGTTTGATATCATTCCCCAAACGGCTTTGGAAATATTGGGTAAACCATTCTATGTGAGATTTTCTGTAGACTTTACTAGCAGATCCGTTCTCCTTTCCAAATGTAGTAAGAGAAGATGCAACTTCGCAAAGGCATGCACTGTACTGTTCGGGTGCATAGTGTTTTGGTTCAAGCATCGAGTTAGCTTCTTCGTTGTTTATAGCATTACATACGTCGGGGGAGTTTCTTTGCAATTCACCTTTTTTTTTGTGAACGCAAAGACAATACCGTGTATCACCTTTGCGCATTACGTGAAAAAAGAACAATAATAATTTAATGCTGAAAATCATTCATTCGTGCTGTAACAGATGCAGGTAATTAGGAATTTAAGAAACAGTTGCATCATTAAACTGTGAAAGGAAATTCTGCTTGATCTTTGAAAGAACTGTGCAATGGGAGTGCATGACTGGATTTATTTGCTTGGACATACTCCATTGTGAAATAAGTGACTGTCAAAAGAAAACTAAAGATAAGAAAAGAAAACATAAATAAGCAGATTATGCTTTAGTCATCAGGATACATACACAACATGAAATTCCAAAACTGGAATCTGGTCAGATAGAACAAAGAACAAAACAGAAAATAAAAAATATAAAACAAAAATATACAAAGAAAACTAAGTTGACATGCGACACAACGATGAGACGAAACAAAAACACAAACAGAAATACAGCAAACGACACAACGATGAGACGAAACAAAACCCATGGTTTTTCCAGTGTCCTCATAAGTCGCACTCGTGTTCCTGAACCCTGTGTGTCTACCTGATGACGGGAACAGATTCCAGTTCCCGGAACGTCGTTAATACTGACTGTTTGGAAAACTACTGTGTTTTGTTTCGTCTCATCGTTTGTGTAGTTTGTTGTTTTTTATGTTTGTGTCCGACATCTTTGTGTTTTGTTTCGTCTCATCGTTGTGTCGTTTGCTGTATTTCTGTTTGTGTTTTTGTTTCGTCTCATCGTTGTGTCGCATGTCAACTTGTTTTCTTTTTATATTTTTGTTTTTTATTTTTTATTTTCTGTTTTGTTCCTTGTTCTATCTGACCAGATTCCAGTTTTGGAATTTCATGTTGTGTATGTATCCTGATGACTAAAGCATAATCTGCTTATTTATGTTTTCTTTTCTTGTCTTTAGTTTTCTATTGACAGCCATTTATTTCGCAATGGAGTATGTCCAAGAAAATAAATCCAGAAATTCTGCTTAAAAACCAGAGAGTAAACAGTGAAAATACGAGTGGTGTCTATCACTACACAAGATATTTACAAATTTAATTACTACAAGAGATAAATAACTACAACTATTATTTATGTGACGACGTAGCTTATAGTTTATTCTTAAAGCTGCTTTAAAAATATTTTTAGCTGAATTATAAGCGCGAAGCCTGTATTTTATGTTTTCATCCATTACCAGTTTCCTTTGTCGTTTACATTTGTTGAGCGAAAACTAGTATATTGTTTACGGTTGGCTGTGAGAGGCAGAGTTTCATTATATTTCTTACGTTTTCTTCATTATTTGGGACTGTAGCACCGAAGATTCCACGTCGGAACGTTTGCGAACGGCATCTCCAAGTGAACTGCTGAAAGAAGTCATGTTCTGCTTTCCCATCGATATTCACCACGGTTTGAAGTTCCGGTCACTTACTTACTTACATTTCCTTAGAATTTTCGATGCAAACTAACAAAATGTTTGGCGCGTTGCAAATGAGCTATAAATGGGAAGACAAGAACGTTTCTTTATGGAAAGAAGTCCAAAGTTAAATTAAGCGAAATTAATTTACTTTCACCAGTTAAATTAGTATCGCCAACATTGAAAAAAAAAAAAAGAAAAATCTCACTACGAATGTTACAAGAAGTTGACTATAGCCATTGGCTGAAATATTTCTATAACCCTATGCTGTACATTGTATTACATTTTGGGTTATACTTCTAAGGCAACGAATTCATACGGATTTATGAGTGTGGTGCATTCAGTTAAAAACAATTAAATGTTTCGTAAACTTAGAGTATTTTAAGCAGTCATGCTAGTTTGTAAATTGTAAATTAATGTTTACCGAATCAGAAAGTCCTTGTCCCACGTGAATGACCTGTAGCCTTAATATGTAGGTGAAAAACGAGTCGTGTTATTAAGGTGATTTTCAGCAAGCTACATTGATATTGCCCAGTTTATGAATACGGAAATAATTTCCCTGTTTACTAACGTGAAGTGTTTCACCGAATAATTACTCTACATTTACTATAAAACAATTCCATAAATTTTTTAAACAATTAGGTGGTACATGAGATTTGAAAAGCAAGATCATCAATAAAAAGCTGGTTTGTATAAACGATATTTTTTTTGTATTTATATTTCAATAATAATCAATTTGTATTAATTACCATTGATAACTTCTCTCGAATAATCATTTCACTACGTACATTTTATGTAGAAATATATTTCAAAATAAAATATTTACTGTAATGGGAATCTACCTACTGTAAAAACTAAACCACTAAACAATAATTAATAACCTGATTCTAAACAAAAGTCCAATAACGCACATAGTGATAACTTTAATGTTTTAAAAATATTTTTATATGAAGTTTTCGTTAAATTCACCAAGTCAAGAAAATACGTAAAACATCTTTAGGAGTGATACGGATATTTTTTCAGCGTAAATTATTTTATTTGTGCAAATTATTTTTTTGCAACGGACAAGTTCCAAATGAAGACCAATTTGTATTATGACGCCGTGTTCAGCTAACACTTTATGTTACGTAAAATTGGTTTTATAGTGTGAAGAAGTCAGCAGATTTCCACTGGCTTACTTGTCGGTACAAATATAAAATAGTACATAATTTTTCTTCCGAGCAGTCGTTACGTCCACAATTCAGCAGGAACAGCGTTGAGTGTAATAATAACCATCTTGCATTCTTAGTGAGCTCAGAAGGTCTGAACATCAACTCTCAACAGAAATCGCTAATGCTTTCCTTGGCGAGTACCCAGCTACGCTGTCATTAATCAACACGGAGGTATGGGAAATTTTGTTTGGGCTTAGGCGTAAATATTAATTATGATAATTAGAGGCGTAACATGTAAATGATCAATTTATCCTTGTGGCAATTAGAGGGATAAACAGAATTCCTCGTAGTCCTGTAATAACGAGAGATAATCCGAATTTTCTTGTTCACATAAAATGCATCTATATAAACGATTGTTAACGACACTAATCACGATTAAAAGGCAATAAAAATATTTAATCTAAGCCTTCTCTACTTTGCGTTCAAAAACGCAACTCAAACAACAAGCTAAACTTCATCTTCAAGCAAATTCTGCTGTAAAATATTTAAGACACATATTACTTTCTGATAAGCTTAAGTTTTTTTTAAACAAGATGTTTTCGTGTACCTGCTTTGATTGTGAGTAGAGAATTAAGCATTATTGGAAGATGGACGGCTGCTAACTGTTCCTTAACTGAATTTTTAAATGTTTACCTTGAGTGGCAGAGACTACGAGGAATGAGACATTTTTCATTTTAACTAGTTTAGCGATTTAAAGACATATGCATCTTAACCAATAAGAAGCACTTGACATTAAGCGCAGAACAGATAATGTATTTATCATGCACCTTTAATGTAGCTCGAACACGAGGAACCTTTTAGGCTTATAAATATGTTGTCAAAACGTTCCACAGTATTTAAATTTAAAATTTAAAACGAACAGCGGCTGAAAGCCTAACGATTTATGCAAACGTGACTTGACTAAGAAACGACATAGTATTTTAGACGGTCGTGTAGGAGGATAAGAATAAAGCTAATTTTAAGAATTGATAGTAATACATAGAAGAGCCAGGCACATTAAGAGATGTTGGTAAAGAGTAAGAACTTCTGAGAAATAACAATAACTTAACTGAACTCTAAATGTCTGAAGTTGGAATCACAAGCAAAATACTGATAATTTACAAGAAAAAATGTCTTATTCTCTTATTGTTCTTATTTATTTGTTAGAGATTAAAGTCGAGGGAATAGTTTTTACAGTAAACATAAGTCTGAAAACTCTACTTCTTTAATACATTCAATGAGCTATTGGACAAAATACAGTGTTATACGTGATGCAGACTGAAAAAAAAAATTTGTTTAATTTCTCTTCATCAGCACACTAGACTGCAGGTGCACCGAGAGTAATCTTGGTTACATAGACAATATGAACTTATTTACTTGGCTACATTGTGTTTAAGTCGAATTATCACTTTGTTTACACACCAAGCTGCTCTTTAGTAATCCATTCACACACACCCAAAAAGTGAATATGAAAGGTAATTTAATTTTGTCAAAACTATAATTTCTAGACAATAATACGCATTTTCCCAATAATAGGTACACGGATAAATAGCCAGTGTAAACGTTTAATACGCCACGGAGATTATTATGTTCGTAAAATAATAATTTGTGTGCAGAAACAAATATCACAGTACGGCCAATCGCTTGCCTGGATGTAGTGAAATTTGATCATGTGCATGTCCGCACTAGCTCTGAAATACAGCTCGAATGGTTATAGTTTCTGAGGCACGAGAATATTATTGGCATTAATTGCGACACATTATTTGGCAATATGTTGGTAAAAATTATTTAAATGAGTAATAGTGAAACATAATATGTACAAAATAAAAATTGACATTAATATATTAGGACTTCATATCATAATGAACCTTTTTCCGCATAGGTGATGTGTAAGTAATTAGCAACTTGCAAAATCTTTGTGTTGGACTGTCTGTCAGAAGTGGGCCATGTTTTCATGTAACCATGCAGTTTTGTTTCCAATTTCTTTTGTACCACGAAATACACAAAGTAAACACGAAATACATAAAGTTATCTTGAATAGCGACAGGAAAACAGTTATTTTCAAAGCTATTTTACTAAAAGAAAGTAATAAAAATATATAATAAATTCATACATTCAGTGATTATATTCATCGGGAAATTCAGATCATATTGTATATGCGCGCAATTAAATAAGTAACATTGCAATTTGTTACTGTTTGCAGGGGAAAATGTTGCGTTATTTGACCTGGCCAATCAGAAGTCGGTAAAAATCTGCATTTAGAGCTGGTAATCGGTACGCAAAAAGTTGACACTTTCCAAATCATAATTAAACCAATCAGGAAATGTGCGTTGACAGAAGTGTTTTGAGTTATGTTTGTACCAAAGTATTTTCGGGATATAACACTGCGTTTAATACTACCTTGTAAACGAACAGGTCCACTAACATTTAAAACAATTCTGAAATACTATGTTCCCTGATATTATTCCTTTCCAATAAAAGGGAAGTGAGTCTTGGTTGTTCGCAATTATAATAACCCTTTTACATTGCCATTTTTTTTTTTTTGCTTTTCTAAAAAATCTTTTACTGGAGAGTTTGCGCGTAGGGCTTATTCCGAAATAACGGATGGCTGTAACTCTACTATTACAAACTTTCAGCGAACTATTTTAAATTTTGTTTGTTTTGCAGCCAATTTTATACTTATAAAATACAAAAAATAATTATTTAAGAGTGAGTGGCAGATAAATAAACGCTGAAAACCTCAATTGATTCCTACGCTTTTTTTAAAGCCAATGTGGACAAAATACTTAATGGCAATCCTAGATAACGGTATCTGCCAACTTTATGAGTAAATATTTATCCAGAATACTAATTCGTTACGCGTGATCTCTTGCGCCACAGTTAAATGCACGAGGTTCCGGCGTCAGAGACTGTGCCTCAGAAGTTCCTAACACTGGAAACAATTTTGTTTAAAACGTTGGCTGAAACTATTGTCTATGATTGCATTGTTTAATTTTCGCAAATTGGCTTCAAGAAACCTAAGTTATAGATTAATGCATTTAGTGTGGAATTATGTACCTGGCCCTCTTAAGTGTTTAAGAACCACATTGAAATTTTTTACCCATTCAAGGCTTCCAGAACATATTTTTAAAATGTTTTATTAATAAACAATTAACTTAATATTAATATTTCCACTACCTTCTCTTCATTTTAAGTATTTTTCAATAAATATGTGTCATAAACTGTGTGTAATGTTTGCAAGTTAAACTAGTTATTTACTCTAGAATGCTAGCCGGGGCAGTTAAACTGGAGAACACACGTCAATTATATATATATATATATATATATATATATATATATATATATAATTTTACTGTACTGCAACGTGTTAAGATATGTCGATACTTAAACAAAAAAAAAAAGTTAGAAACAGATTACCTATAAAGCTGCAGCAAAATTACATTGCTGAATAAATTTTTATTGAAGAAGTATTTTTAAAACAGAATTGAGTTATTTTAAAGCAGAAAACACGCAATTACAGTGTAAGTGGCATGACAGGAAGAGAATGCGAAGCATTTAAACGGAAGGTACGTTACCGGAAGGGTGTAATTGAATTGCTCAATGGCGTGTGAACAGTGATTCGCGCAGGTCCCCGCCCCATCAATTGTCAAGAGAGCGTCTGGAAAACAAAGGAAAGTTGGAGCAACTTGAGTTGAGGGTTGAGCGAGGCTTTGTGGGTGAAACTACCTGAAACTTCCTGCATCTCCGGAGTGAAACTCGAACTAATGGAGGAACTTACGCACTCAAGTTTTAATATTACGCTAGGTTAAATTTATTTGGTTCCACTTCTAATAAATGGACAGTAAAAAAAGTGGCTTTACTGTAAAACTCATCACTTGCTGTTCAACTGTAGATGTTATTCCTATACAAAGTTACATTTAATATCTTGCGTTGTTTACATTAATATGAAGAATTCAATAATTTAAGCAATTTACTAAACAGTATATATTTAAATTTTTGCAATACTTTTAGTCCTAGTTGTAGTTTAAAGATGCAATAACTTTCAAAAATGTATTTATTAGTAAACAACCATGATTTTACGTTTTTAACGAACAAATACAGCGATTCCATCACTAGATTGCCAAAATTTGAGAATGAATATACTTAAAGCAATTCATACATCCTAACCGTTGGAGATTATTAAGGAATAAATTAAAGTAGAATTTAGCAGCATAACTAATTATCCTACTTTCCTCGGCGTGAGTGCAAATTAACCGTAAATTAAAAACATATCACATAAGTATGGAAATACGAAATAATTTAGTTTTTTTATTTTTACTCATGCTATCCTCTAACATGGTAGGCCTACAACAATAATGACTTGAAAAACAACCACCCGAAAATAACCGATTTCATCCAAGTTTCAGGGCCTTAAAATAATGCTTCCAGTGTGCGAGGTGTCTTGAAAATCGTATCTACAAGTAGTTTGAAGTTTGCTTTCGATTCGTAGATAAGCAGCATGGACACACGTTTATTAGCCCCTAAAAAAAGAAAAAAAGAATAAGAAGAAAAAGAAGAAAACGAAACTCCTAACACACTGCACGAATTTTGAGCGTAAGCCAGGCGATTAAGTAAGAACGATTATTCGTTTATAATAAGGCTGTATAATACATCAATACTACCTCGAACGACAAATAATAGACAAAACATTTTTTTTAACCTTATGTCACGTAGTTTTCTTTTTTTAAATTGTTGTAATAAATATAAGAAAATCAGTCCTTTAGGATAAACAATAAATTAAATAGCTGTCGATTTAACCTGGTGGTCAAAGGAATCATCCTATGCAAATAAATAAAATCGTATTCTAAAACGACTTCTAATGTTGTCTCATAATTGTCAGAGTGAAACAGTCACTGCATTCAAAAGAGCAAAACGAACAAGATTTAATTCACGGCCTTCTCTTAGCGCTATTTATTGGAGTTATGAGGCGGTCTTTAATTTGACTGTAATTTATAAAGAAACTGTTTATAAATATTAAAATAAAATTAACGATTTCAATAGTGTTAACAGTTTCCTATGATCAACTGACATCTGGAAAACAGTTGAGACCTTTATTGTAATATAGATACATTTCACAGGATAAATGGATATTAATTGTAACTTTATTGTAAAATGTAAATCATCAAATTATTTTGGTTAAGATTAGTCATATTAATATACATTTCATACGTATTTTGTCATTATATGTTTTGAAATGTAGCGATAAGTGTTCATATGCAATGTCCTTGGGGATATCTCGTTATATCGTCTTGTTTTTTATTTGTCAGGATAACCATAACTCTTCCTGAGGGAGGGGGGTAGGTCTTCGAGGGACGAGCCCATTAGCAAATCAACTGAAACTGTGCTTACAAAACCAGTAAAATATTGTCAAGCGCTATTTAATTACTTCGAAGAATATAATTTTTTAATAATAAATAAATCTTTAGTCTGTCTGACCATCAATTTTTGTGTGTATACACCGTCTGAACAAGAACTTATTCACCTGCTTTTGTAGCTGAATTGTTTATGACTTGTGCTATGTACATAACTCAATACCTGACAGTTGAAAACAAGCTGCATCAGATACGTTTTAATGTACTAAATCAAAAATTATTTCCAGTGTAACGAGTTCCCGTAAAGGATGCACAGCCACTTCATCAGTCTTACCAACATGTGCGTGACTCTGTGGTCCATTGCAGTCAGCATCAGGCAGAAAGATAGTCGACTCCAGTGCCTCTATAAAGTTACGACGGAAACAAGATTGTCGAGACAGAAGGCATAAAGTTGCCAATATAGGGAACGTCATTGTCGACACCAACAACACCTGAAAGACAGAAACAAGACATAATACAAAACAAATAATAGCCAACATTAAAAACCATCAAATTGACCGAGAATAGAAAAAGTCAAACAAATATATTCAAAGATTGAACGTAATTGCAAGATAAAAAAAAAATTGCAGGGTACAAGATTGCCAACGCTAGATTTACAGCAACACAGTCAGTCAGAAGCCAACTGAAAATTATCGCAGACTAATGGCTAATACAAAATTGTCACAACAAAACGAAATGTCCAACATTAACACATGGCTGGCAAAAAAAAAAAAAAAGTTGACAAATTTGAAAATCAGTAAAGAGGGCTGAATACAAAGTGACTGCCGCAAACGATACGCCAAAAATGGAAATGGCTGTTGCCAGAATACGTTAAGCCGGAAACCTCTCAAGTGTTAAACTTTAAAATATACAAACCCGAAATTCGCTCCAGTCTTCTCTCTTCCGCGATTAAGTCGGAAACTCCAGGTGCAGGATTATGTACGAATCTAAAAAAAAAAAAAAAAAAAAAAAAAAAAAAAAAAAAAAAAAAAAAAAAAAAAAAAAAAAA
>PNEQ01099041.1:0-148780 GCA_003012365.1 Medauroidea extradentata | reverse complement strand
GATTAACTTTAAATTATGTGTTCCAGTAACTAAGTGATATAACAGTTCATGTGACGTAATACAAACTAAACTGAAGTTTGCTTGTTCGCGGAACCCAACTTTTTTCTTATTAGAATTTACAAAAAAGCGAAAAATAATAAAATTCAATATGGCGACTGAAACCGAGCCTTAATTACATTATCAGCCAAAACAATGTTATTTACTGCCTTGAAACAAATCAGCCAACATGAAGAAGACGATTTTAAACAGAACCGCCAGAAAGATTTTTGATATCTGCTCTCGTTTATATGTAAAAAAAAATATTTCTCTAAAAAAGTAGAAACGAGAGAGCATAACTTCAAGTTTGAATGCCTTATGTATAGAGAAGGTAATTTTTGGCGGGAAAAGTTGGCAGTTTGCTAGGCTCCAATTTAATGTATTCATATCTGACGCTTTTATTTCGTTACTGGCGAGTCCCTATTTGACTGGGTCAATTATAACTAGAGGTACGTGAATTTCGCAGATACATTCCAGGTCAGGTTGAACGCCAATTATATATACTTTATTGTTATGTCTGTGACTTGCTGGCGGCTGTTACGAAACGCGTTTGACTACTGCAAGCCAGTAGTAAATAAGGAAGTAATACGAAGTGCTATCGCTTGTACGGTTATAAGCCAATAGATAATTGATTGTGGCCAGTGGGTGTATAGGACTGACAAGTCTAGGCTGCTACCAGATGAATCCGCGAAATTGACGTACCTCTAATTATAACTATGGTGGACTACTACTGGACGTCTGTGATTCGTCTGTAAACAACTAGACTGTACCACATTACCGTCGGCCAATAATACATAACGCAGGATGCTACACTGATTTACACAATACGCTGGCAGAAAACATTCTCACGATAAATCACTTTCTCTACTCATGTACACATCTGCAGTTCTGATTCTTGGTAGGTGATTGGATATTTTAACTCTCAGTTGTCTTTGGATTCTACTGTCAAATCACAACAGTATGAAGTCACGTTAAAGTATTCTGATTTGTCCAGTAAAATGAGAGATGCGTTTGACCAAAAACAAGCTGCCAATAACCATGAAGCAGAACTGACGATGTGCACGTGAGACACTGACGCAAATTGGGGTAAAAATATTTTCGCGACTAAATCGTGGTTCTACCAATAGCGCAGGGTAGTTTGATAAACATTAACGTTTTGTATGTTTGTTTGACATGACACTTGCAGCAATTTTGTCACGAAAGTAAAGGAAGTTTGTTACCGGTTTGTGTGTGTTTGATATGACATTGGAAGCTAATTCACCTTAAAAATACGTAAGTTGGTATTTTTTGAGCGATTGACATATTCTTGCACCGAAAGAAAAGTATTGTTGTAGGTACCATAGTTCTGTTAAAATAGGGACAACACTCCAGTTTGGTTGGCGTTACTATTTTCATTGTTCCTACAACAATATGGTCTGTAGAAATGACAATACGTTCTGTAAAATAAAGATGCTCTTTACTCCATCTACATTAACAGATTGTTGCGTCTACAGAGCAGATTGATACAGAAACCATCTAGATAGTACTCACAACCTAACCGGAATGTTGTCCCTATTTTAACAAAAGTGTGGTACCTACTATAGTACTTTTCTTTCAGCGTAGAAAGTGGTTTGTCTTGTAAATAAGGAATATTGCAAACACAATAAAATTTAACACTGTCGCCATGTTTAGCGTCCTATATTATGTGCAAATTAATATTTAGTTTCCTCTTTCGCCTTTTTCTTCAATTCACAAGCATTTCAATTATCAACCGAAACAATGCGCGTACGCCGAAATGCCTAGGCCCCAATGTACTTGTCGGTAAACGGCGAATGTTGCAATACTCCTGCACGTCCCTTCAGATAGTATAAACGCCTTTCAGGCATATACTCTTTTAAGTTTCATTAGTATTCCTTCACACTGTATTTAAGAATTATATCCGTTGCGTCGTTAATAGAACACTTTTTTTTTCTATCCGCATTGCATTTTGCCAAGTTTTACAAGAACTCTTTACGTCTTCAGTACAGTGGGGGTGTTTAAGTTATGAAGTATACTAGTAGTTGCTTATTAAAAATTTGTCTGCTTATTTATTTAGACGCTACACTGAGAGTGATTAGTAGAGCCCGGAAAATTTCGTGGATTCAATGACCTGCATTTTAGAATGCACTGTTCTGTGCATACTCGAGCCCCGACCATTTGTCAACTAGCTGCTACTCAGTGGAACAGCGGACAATGAACTAATAGACAGGACTTGAATGTGCATAGGACAATGGATTATAGCCTGCAGGTCATTGAATACGCAAAATACTCTCGGCCCTAGTGATTAGCGTTCAATGCATCCTTTCTAAATAATATTATGTTGCAGTGAAAAATTCAGTAGTCAAAATGTTAATGTTGGGTTACAGATATGCTGTGTGTGTGTGTGTGTATATATATATATATATATATATATATGTATATATAAATAATTAGTTGCACTATTGCCCAAATTAATATAACAGAAAATGGTTAAAACTTGCTTCGAAAATAAACACAAATTAAAATTACTGTTGAAACAGAAATAATCCAGAAACTAGAGCACCCTACAGCGTTCCGTCTGGATAAAATGTTTACTCCTACATACAAAACGAAACGCGACCCAGCTTCACGTAAGTTTACTCTCTTTGAAATACGAGCGAAGTTTATTGCAACCTGTAACGCCGATACTAATTAGAGGTAAGTAAGTACTGTCCTTATTTCCCAACGTAACACACCATTACGACATAAAACGTAAAGCAGCGTGGACGTATTTTTTTATTTATATTATAACGAACAGGAAATTAAGGTAGTTATCACCCGTTTTACTGGACTGATGTTATGTTGGAATAAATTATCCAAATGAATGCCGTGTCGTCTTCTGGGATATATGACTACATTCCTTTCAGGAATTATCTGTATGTTTTATGTTTGTTGACTTCAGCATACTAGCTTTCCTTCCTTTGTTGTGTTTTTGTTTTTACTGTGGTTTCTTCCGCAATACGGCAACGTTAGCCTGCAATGGCGTATGCACAAAAACAAATGTTCTATTTAAAATAAGAACCCATTTCAAAAATCGTTCATAGATCACATCTAATGCCATTCCACAGCGAAGTGACCCAGCTCGAGCTATGAGCCGCACATCATGTATGCGAACTGCAATGCAGAAACGACGCGATCTTTGAAAGAACTGTGCGACGGGAGTGCATGACTGGATTTAGTTTCTTGGACATAGTACATCGCGATATAGATAATAAATTTTGTCTATTTGTCTCTTTGCCAAAGTAGAATCCAAACTTCGGTAGTCAGCCTTGGCGGTGTGTGGGTTTTTCTTCCAATTTTTATTTCTTGTCTGTTGGTCCTTGGTTTTATTTGACCTGATTCCATTTACGGAATTTGATGTTGTGTATGTATCCTGTTGACTAAAGCATACTCTGCTTATTTATATTATTCCATTCTTTTCAGTTTTCTTTGACAGTCGTCTATATCCCCGATAGCAAAATAAGCTTGATACAAGCTTGAATCAAGCTTGCCATGACAAGTCTGCAAGCTTGCAGCAAGTTTGTCATGTCAAGCCATAAGATTAAATCAAGCTTGTCATGTCAAGTCATAAGACTGAATCAAGCTTGAATCAAACTTACCAAATAGGGCTTGTAATGGCAAGCCTAAGTCAAGTCAATTGCAGGCTTGCCGCAAGCTTACATGCTATCTGGGATAGCAATGAAGTATGTTTAAGAAATTATATACTGTCAGAAGCGGTGCGTTTTTACACCTACGTTTATGTGATAATTTTTCCCCCACTAGATTAGCAGTGTTTCCCCTAAATGTTTACATGAAATTTGACAACAGCCTGTATAATGGCGAATGATATAAAGAGTGTGTGAGATATTATTTTTTGTCAACGCTTAACATCGAGGTCTTTAGCGCTGGTGAGGGGTGACATGTGGGGAGTATGGAGCAGCGCCGGAATGAAGGGCCGGGGGAAACGGGAGATCCCCGAGAAAACCCGCCGACCAGCGGCATCGTCCGGCACGATTACCACATGCGAAAGTCCGGGGTCCGACCCCGCTGTGAATCGAATCCGGATCGCCTTGGTGGGAGGCGAATGGTCTGACCATTCAGCCACCGCGGCCCCAACATATCGAGTGAAACCCCCTGAAGGAAAGATGTCCCAGATCTTAAAGATATCCTGCTTTATCGTAAATGCTTGTATACGTTTAATAGCTAAATACATCTAGAAATTAAATGTGATACAACGTTTCACTTTATATAAAAATGTCTGTTGTCTACAGCGGCACGATGTAAACAGGTACGGGATTAGAGTAAGGATACATATTTCGTATAAATAAAAATAAAGCAGACGGTATTAATGCTATCATCTCGCGGTTAACTGCCGTCCATCAAGTTTTAATCCCTAGCTAAGATTTATAGGAGCTCATAACGCTGCTGGCGTGAATAAATCTAGTCTATATCGCCGTGGGAGACCGCCACGATGGGCGAATGTTAGGCACTTCCCAGTAGCCAGCCGGGCAGAACTGCGGATTAAACCGTAGTGTTGACAGGGGTGTCCACGACTAATTCATAAGCCCTGGCGTGCGGTTGTTAAGTAAACAGGATGTCGTGCCTTGGGGGAGGGGAGGGATGGACCGCGTGATGTATTCTCTACTCAACTAACTTCAGAACAACAGATTTCATCAGCAGTAAGGTTAAGTGTACTGTACGTTTACGGTTAAAAAAAAAAAAAAAAGAACATAAACACAGGTAACATATCAAAATATATATACTTGAAAGCTATTTGAACGCACAGTAAAAACATTTTTGTTATTTTACAAAAAATATCGTAAGTTAAACAGGAAATACTTGGGAGTATACAGATATGTCTGTATATTTACAAACGTTTTCTATTTACAAATAACCTTTGTATATTTACAACAAAATTATTGTAAATTTTACAACGATTGTTTGGCGTAACACAACAAATATTTTGGCAACCAATTTCCAAGAGTTATTTTCGTAAACGTACTAAATATTTTGCAAAATGTTGTAAGTCTTCGGATATTATTGCGTTTAACATCGAACAGTGTACTCATAAGAATGTATCCTTCTAGTTCCCTAAGCTAATTGGAATATTTAGACCACTTTAATGACCTACAGCATAATTTTCGTAGTGCCTTGACCGGTAAATTGATAAATGTTTTGACATTACAAGATTTTTCTGGTAAAAGTACGAATTTTTTTATAATGCAAATTTGAAATTGAATTGTATTTGGATATAATAGTGAAACTTGAAACAAAGCACTGCACGGCGTAAAACTTTATTTACATTACTGAACATAGTTCTTAACAATATTATAGTTTTGTTTAGTTGTCAAGTGTATTTTGGAAGCTAAACCAACATGACGGACATTCAGTGATCTTTGCTCTCATTGGCTACTCTCCTAGGCGTCCACACAAGAAATTAAATATTACCATTTCCTAAGTCAGCATCTTTATGCACGCGAGTTATTTGCGTTCGCCCTTTCTTCTATTTATAAATTCAATTTTTATCAATTCTGTACGCACCTTTGTTATGCTACAGGTTAGGAAAATAATTTAATTTCTTATGAACAAGTTTGGCTAGGGACAATTCCCATGGCTAGAAGCACTGGAGAGTGTAATGATAAGAGGAAATGGTATATCGCGAAAATTTTTGTGCTAACGTACCTTTGAAAACACTGTGGTTTCTTGCAACAGGTACGATAAACGTCTGACACAATGCAGCTGTCTGCAGACCAATAACAGGCATTATACATTATAGCAGCGAGATCCTTAATGGATCAGTCAAATAGGGTAACAGCTCCACGTACAAGCTAAAGTCAATAATAATTTGGTAAGCTGAACGTACGTTGAAACCCAGCAAACAGTCAAGTTTTCCCGCGATAAATCATAAATCAACATCTCTAGTAATGATTATTATAAAATTAGAGATGCTAATAAAACTTGTCTTAGTCAGGCTTTACAAAGATAAAATCCTTTTACTGAAGTTTCTTATACTGATACATCAAGTCATTTTAGCTTTCTAGAGTTATTCGCAAGACATAAAATACCTTACATAATTACGAAAGCTCTCTAAACCGGAAGTGATGACGCCTGATTTGGCCGTCTCACCAATACCAGAGCAACTAACAGCAGAAATTGTCACTTGCTAAACTGATAACATTGCACTTCTTAAAATAATAAACCTCACTAACAATAAACCGTTGACCATTCCTATGGAAATGTAAGGGAGATAGACAAAGACACAATTTTGTATTTTAAAACATTACAACCCCTTATTTGTTAGTACTGCGTTTTTCCTGAATTGAGTACATGTAGCTTACACGTCTAGGCCATTCATGAATAAGGAACAATTCATTTCCTACTTTCATATACATGTATGTGTCCACATATTTACAGTTTACGACTCTATGTCCTGTCTTTTTTGGTTGAATTCTGGGGCCGCGGTGGCCGAGTGGTCAGACCACTACCTTCCCACCAAGTCTATCCAAGCTCGATCCCCGGCGGGGTCGGTCCCTGGATCTCTCGCATGTGGGAATCGTGCCGGACGATGCCGCTGGTCGGTGGGTATTCAAGGGTATCTCCCCACCTACTTAATTTCTGCGCTTTTCCATTGTAGGACCTCATTCCAAATCATCTTTCAGGACAAGAAGATGAAAAGTTTGAGTCCGGCTTGCGATAGTTTGGCTCTCGGGTACCCTCCTCGTACGATAATTATTTATTATACCAGAATTATTGTGCAATTTTTGGATAGGCATTTAATGATAGCTTGGTAAGTCTGCTGGAGTTCCTCAGTGTGCAGATGTGCCTAACGACGGTAACAGATACCAGTTCCCGAATCACAAGCATCTATTGCCGTCTTGAGAAGCTTACGATACCACTGCACGCCGGTTCAGAGTCTTGCGGTAGAGGCGATACCGCACCAGATGAGCCGGTCAATATCGCCCTTAGCGCCGTGCCTCACTCACAAACACACGACTACCATGGCGACGCAGCTTCTTCTGCTGATAACCGGTAAGTAAGGCCAACGGCCAGAAGAATAACGGGCGCGTACCGTGCCACTTGCAAGAGTGAGTGCTCGTCAAATGCTATAAACACACGCAATGTTAATTCAGATTCAATTTGTCTTTACTTTCGTGCTGGGAACCGCAAAGCAAACGAGTCTCTGAATGAGTACAGCTTGCTCATAGAAAAAAAAATTCTAAATTTTGTATACATGCTCTCTTCCATTTGTACGTAAATGAGTGTAAGTTGCTACGATGCAATGAAACGACCAGCAACGAAACTGACGTGATATTTAGACTCTATTATAGTCGTCGTATTGAATTATTTTATTTTTCGCTTTCTTGAAATTCTGAGAAGAAAAATTGTGTAATTTGCGATTATAGTGTAAATTATATTTACCTTTCGCTACAGTACAGAAATGTTAGTTGATATTTTAATGTATTTATGTCGCAAAATAATGTGCATAAGACGTGCTGTTGAGTGGTACGAAAGGTACTTTTTCCCCCATGTTTAACTATGAAAGTGTTTCCCTACGAAAATAAGACACGCTTAAAACTGTGTCCGAGTGGTTTTAAATACGCCGTCCACTAATAATTAAAAACACGATTACCAATCGTCTCAAAAGTGCTATAAATGACTTTTTGACGTTGGTGTAACTGAAACAGTATGAACCGTAATCGTAAAAAATATATAGAAATCACTGCACGCTAGAGGCGATGAGGTGTTTGACGGACGTGCTATATTAGACGTATCGCATTCCCCGATTTCATGTCTCGATTGTAAAAAAAACCTAAGGTTCAATAAATCTTAACGCTTCTTCGTATATGTTTTAGTTAGTAAACGCCTATTGTTATGAGTAATCTCGTTGATTGATTCACAGCGTCAATGGTGAGGAAGATAAAGGGTAGATAACTGAACGGAAGGGCAGCCACTAGGTTTATGGCTAGCCCTATCATTGTGCCTTGCTGCTATGGTCCACGTAGTTTACGGCGAGGGAAGCGATATTGTAGCCACACAGCCACTATGCAGGTCCGTGGTTGTCTCACAAAGGCAACTGTAGCTCTCTGGATGTAACATCCTTTTATAGCGTACCACAAGCCTTGGAAAGATGGTGCCATGTCACACAGTTATGTCCTTGGAGAGTAAGGGATGACAGCTGCTCTCAGTTTTATAGTGGAAGCTCCCGACGTGGCGCCTACGTTCTCACGGTGACATTCGTGATCCGCTTTCCCAGTTGAATGTTCTACACCGTCAAAAAATTCTTCTAAATTTACATGGCAAAATTTCTCTAGATATCAGTTGTCCAATTTAACCTTTGTATGTCCACACATAGTTCACTTTTTTAAATTATTTTTTTGAAATTAAACAGACATCACTAAGGAAACGAATATTTCGCGAGATTAAGGTGGCCGACAGCCCAGGCAGTTAAGGGGTGTACAGAACTTCGGATGTCACCAGATTATTCGAAAACTGCTCAACGCACATGAGTGATGTGATCTTTGAACGATTCCTGCATTGGTTTATAACATAATATCTGTGGTATATGTTCAGTTATATCGTTCAATGACGTTACACGCGTATACCCATTTCAAGTTCTTCACTACTCATTAAAATATATTTTCCAGCGGTCGAAAATTGTGAAAATAGCACTTTTTTGGTCATTTTAGGTATGTAAATCTTGGGGCGGAATATTTTTGAAATGATATAGGCGTGTACAATACAATTTTAAATGTAACATTACGTCATAATGTGATAGGATCACCGCTGAATGTCTCATAGAGGCTAGTTGTCGGCGATATGTCTACACGCCAGTTCCGATACTTACGCCTAGAGGTTAGGGTGAGGCATGATGCACCTGCTGGGTCGTCCTTACAGCTTCCACACTTCTAGGCCTCAAACACACAAAACACGTTCACACAGGCAGTAACCTTAATAACCTGCATGTTAGAATTCAATGTTCCATGGACACTAAAGCTATGTGTCTATTCGTCCATTGTCTTCTGCTACAGTGATTAGCAGCTAGTAGACAAATGGTCGGGTCTTGATATTGTAATATGCAGGTCATTGAACTTTATAAAAAAATTTATTTTCCCTAGACATCACTGATAAATTTGGAACTACTGTGTCAAACCAGTAACATATATGTAAAACATAATACATTTAAAATTACTATCAGGAAGTGAAAACTCGTGATACTAAGACTTAGACCAGGCAATTAAGTTCAAAATACATTTATTAGAAAAAAAAATCGTGTACTTTTGAAAATTCGCAGAGGTGTAGGGGGAAGTATACTGAACAACAAACTGTAATCCATATTGTTGTGGTTTGAGCCGTAGGGAGGGGGGGGGGTTAAATGTACATTTCATTGGTTTTCCTTAAGTAGCGCCCAAACTATGAGATGTAGCAGAAAACATTTCACATACAAAATTTAAGAGCATACCATTTCTCACAAAAAGATAAATAAAATGTTTCAATAAAATAAATACATTAGGAAATACAGAGTGTTGAAAATTGCATGATTTTGAAACTTCATATAATACTGGTCGTATTCGAAAAAAAAAAAATATAGGTAGTCATTTAAATGCATAGGCGAACTACTACTTCAAAATATGACAATGTTAAACGTTGTTGTTCTAACAATGTAATCATCAAGTAACTCAATTAGACATCAGCCATTTATAATAAAAATAAAGCAACTAAGGTCACACTGTTCAAAAAGCAAAAAAGGCTGGGCTGATAAGAGTTATTGCTGAAATATTTTATAACCCCTCATCTACACCTGATGCTGTCTCACAAACTGGTGAGAAGATGTTCCTTGCTGTATATACAGACAATGCTGAACAACATGATTTGAATAACTATCGGTATTCATCATTCCTCAAATCGTCAACCAAGGCCAAAGCTGATATCTTTTCACTTCCTCCCACCAGAGGCTCAGCGAGGCAACACTGACTGAATGTACTTGCAGATTCAACAGCGGTTCGAAAACAACTTACCTCCTGATCAGTGAGGATGGGCCAGAGGAGAAGATGAATCCCTATTTCTAATAAAAACATTGGACCTGGTGGCTCCTCACACATTTCTGAACAACATAATTTACAGCTGTACAACTGTGTGTGTAAGACGTGGTTGCCGCGCAGTGGCGAAGCGTGGGCATGTTCCGAGGCAAATAGTATGAGATCCGACTATACACTTTGAGCAGGCGACAGTTGTGTTTCTGAAACCTAGGAGTATTACTGAAAACTATTTCCTCGCCTCTTACATACTACTTACTAGCTGAGAGTAGGGAACCTGATTTTTCGCGAAAATAATTTTGCCTCACTTTGTTTCAGTGCCTTACGTGCATATCTGCAATTCTGCTTGATGATAATTGGCAGCGTGTCTATATGAAGAGCCGTATATCATTTGTCTGAGCCAATTACAATAAAGTCTCTGCAACACCTCACGGCTGTGATTTGTGGGTAGAATACCAAGGCTAGAGAGAGTTATCCAATCACTGACCACGAAGCAGAATTGCAGATGTGCACGTAAGGCACTGAATAAAAGTGGGGCAAAATTATTTTCGTGAAAAACCAGGGTCCCTAGTTGAGAGGTGTACCTGCGTTTACCAGTCAAATGGTTACACAGGTAAAAAAGGGTTCTGTATAGTCAATGCTAACCATCGCTTGCTCGAGAACACTTCACGCTTCGCCACTGAATGATGGAAAGCAGGTATAAAATGCTCAGCTGTTTGTGGAACCTGCCATGGTACATGCATTACCAGTACACAATTAGAAGAAGAGTTTCAAATTGCTGAAGTCTATGCGGAAGATGACATTCAGGTATTTTGTATTTTGTAATATGTTATGATCGTATAATGAAATTACTATATATAACGACAAAGATAAGTAAACATTTATGCTGGAAATTAGTACTTATGACAGTTAAAATCTGGTCAGTAAAAAAAAAACAATTATTTATTTAATGTAAAAATCTTTTATAATATGCACAACATATATGTACTGTTTTTAATTTGACAATTTGTTGCATGCGTATTTCCCATCGCAATTAATAAGTTATTGTTTAAATTAATAATAACCCTGTATTAGATTTTTTATGTAACACTTCACAATTTGAAAATATTAATTTTATATGCATGTTTTAATATAAAAATTATTTTTTTTCTAATGTGCGTTCATTCCATTTCATGTTTCTAAATTCTACAGTAATAATCATCACGACTTTCATGGGTATGAACACTCTCTTATTCGATAATGTTTTAAGCTACAATAACGCAATTTAATTTATCGCCTACTTTTTTTTTGTTTCCAATACAACCAATATAACAAGTTGTTCCACACTATGCAATTTTCTACATCCTGTACTTCCTGAATTATTGATTTTATAACATTTTTTCTTCTTTTTGTAATACATTTTATGCTCTTTTTAAAATTTTTATATATGAAATGTTTTTGCTACATCCCATAGCTTGGTCGCTACTTAAGGAAAACCAATGAAATGTAAATTTAAACGGCCCCCATCCCCCACTCACCCCTCCCCGCTCTACCCTCGCCCAACGTGGACTTTTAGTATGTTGTTCAGTATACTCTCCCCTTACCTATGAAAATTTTCCAAACTACACGACTTTTTCCTTGTTTTTTCTTTTGTTGACTTGGCTAACTGCAATTCGTGACCAGAGTGTTGATGAACTACTGACGAGACAGACCACTTAGCGGTGGTTAACTGACATTTAAATTTAACGAAACATTATACGGCTGCAGAATTGGCCATGTCACAGTAATGTCAAAACTCTTCTCGTTTAAATATTTCAGTTTTCACATTATCCTTCAAAAATCTTTCCCTGTGCAGATTTTTCAGTAGAGATTAAAAACATAGGCCTTGTTAGAACTGAACATGGCTGTTGGAAATTTTAAACTACTATAGACTTTTAAAAAAATAAACTCACACGATAGGGAATAAATATGACTTGTGCCAAGTCCAATTCAATTTTTATAGCATCCAGTTTTTTAAATTTAACAACTACACTCTTTATTAATGAAAACTTGTGACTTATAAACATGATATACGATAGTTCGTAAAATTTAAACGGATTGATATAATTTTTCGGTTCAATATTCTTTTCTTCCTCCTACATTCAACTATCAGGAAATTCAATACATTCAGCATTAGTCTGAGTGAAGATACTGTACATTTCCCTATGGACGGTTAAGTGTATGCTTTTGAAATTCAATACAAATTAGATTAATTCTCTCATAAGCTCCTACACATGAAATAACTTAATACCATATTATAATAATCTCGCAAACAAAGGGACACGCACCGGTTTACTCTTGTTTTAGGAACTGCTGTGATGTGCATTTGATCAAGCAATGGAATGGCTCGCTGACCTACAGGGTTTGTAGAGTGATCGCAGCGGTAAAAATATCTCGGTGGTTGCTCGATGAATCGGAATACATCAAACCTGTCAATATGCCATTTTCACGCTGACCGGGTCCGAACACACCGCTTACTTGCTATCGGTAGAGGGCCGGCGTGGGAACAGAGGATGCAACACAATTAATGTCCTTCACGTGCGGCCTAGCGAGTGTTCCGGGAAACAGGATATTGGTAATACATCAACTGTTCGGCTCGATACGGCCAGTTAAATACGTTCGCCCACTTGGGTACGCAAACTTACGGCGGAAGTGTAATTTGATACCTCGTTCTCGTTGCTAAGTCAGCCGAAATACTTTCCTTGACGCAGATGCATTGCTTTATCTATAAATTGAATGTTTCGAAAATAAATGTAAACCCTGTCATTTTCTTAAGTTCAAGATCAGTTGGTAAAATACAAAATTAATTTCTATACACTACGACGGAAAATTTTTGTGTTATAGTGTAAGTTCTGCATTTGAAAAATACTATTTTTTCTATTTGTTTAACAGTCACCACACAGAAGTAAGGCTGTACAATAGCCAACTAAATTGTAGCAGACGTGAAAGGCTTGTTTTAACATTACTAATATGTATTTGAAATGAGAATTACATTGTAAAAATGTGTAGACATAACTTCTAAACAATAAATGTTTAAGTGTAATCTGGAGACTTCGGATCGACTAAATTATCATCTAATTGCAACAACAAAATGTATAATTCTGTATACTTAATAGTTTAGTGCAGTGAACTACCAAACTCACACTAATTGCGATACCGAGTTGTCATTTAAACATGAAACAAAATATTAGATTATATCCTGTGAGCGTTCAATAACTCTTAAAAAATAAAATCAGTTAAATTTCTTAGGAAGTCGCCGAAACAAGCTCTTGATTAGCGGAGAACAAAAGTAAAATCACGGCTTTCTTCGTGAACATTTATAATGAATAAACTATGAGTTTTTTCTGAACTGGACCAAACTATAATTCGAGCTAAATTGACGGTGCATTCATAAAACATATTCGCAGAAGCCGAAACTACCTCCCCACTGCAGACTACTTACATGTAGGAGATATGTTACCAACTGTCGATAAGAAGACGAAATAATTCAGGAACTCTCAGCTACTATATTTTGGTTCTCACTTGATCCTCTGGATATACCCGCCATACGGTAACTTAATACTTTCTGGAAGCCCTGCATATAACTTGGATCTGTTTTCACACCAACTATGTATCAATTTAATTTTATTGGATTGTGATCATACGCTATTTTCTCATGTTTAGCTGATCAAACCTGTGTTGAATGACAAAGTACGAAAACGAACAAGAGAAAAAAAAAACAAATATAAAACGCACACAAAATATAAAAAAAAAAGCAATTACAGAGTAATTCTGTCAATTTTTTTTGTAATAAAAGTTATATTAGACAACAAAGAATTCTAGAAATGGAATTCAGTCGAATATCGGCACAACACCCAGTCACAAAGGACACACACAAAAAAAAAAATTGACAGAATTCCTCTTGTGTGCATTATATATATATTTTTTTTTCTTGTTCGTTTTCGTACTTTGTCATCCAACACAGGTTTGATCAGCTAAACATGAGCAATGGCGTAAGTCCACAATCCAATAAAATTTAATTGTAAACTCCCATTGCAACAAACATTTAAAAATCTCAACTACGTATCCTTCCGCCGAACGTCAACAATAACACTACCAGGCTGACGGCAGCACTGCAAGCCGACGTACATTGTTCATCCACCTCCACTAACTACGTCACCTATCAAATATTGTAATTTATGATAAATGTAAATTTACATTTCGTTTCATTTCCTGAAAATTAATACATTATGTACATATTCCATTAAACTATTTTCAATATTTTAGCCGCTGGTCATTATATACAGGAGAACTATTTCTACGACACTAATGCCAACCCAATCACCCTCCAACTATCGTATAACAAAAGTGTTTTACTCGCTTTTAAAATAATTATTACGAAAAATTTTCATACTCGCGGACGCATAACAATAAAAGTAAATTGATTTATTTATCTCACCGTATTGCTTTTTAATTTGTTTACATAGTTGTATGGTAATAAGGGAATATTTCTAGTAATTTTTTTTCAACAGTTCGTTTCTAAAAGTATCAACTTACAATACGGCGTGTATACTCTGGGACGATAATCGGCTCGAAGGCGACCATCTTCAACGACATCGCTCTGTCACGTGACCGTTATCTTTCACGACTGGGAGAGTTTGGTGGCTTCACTCACACAGACAAAAGTCACCCGACTGATTAAATTTATGTAATCTACCATAACCTACTGATTTAGTTATCCAGAATGTCATAAATTTTACGTCAATATTCTAGTCAACATAAAACCCAAAAATCAAGTCACATTGAAACAACGAAATTCTACACAGTTGACTTGGCCGTACGCTAGTAAAATATGATGTTACAACTGAACTCATACACAATTATGAACAATTAATAAAGCCAATAAAACAGTAACATGATAAGGAATTATGGTAGGTTACATATTTTACACTACGAAATTTTAGAATTTTAGTATAATTTAATTCAGCAGAAATTTATTCATTGGCATTGAACCTTGTTTGATTATACCCCGACTGAAATTTAAGTATCAACTAAAAAGAAAAAAAATTTAGCTAACCGATAAACGAAATGTTCAAATCTGACAAGATTCAGGAAGACAGTAGCCAAATCAAAGTCAAAATACTATTACTATCGTTTCACGTTTCAATTAAGTCGATTTAAGGGAAATTTACAAAAATGGTTTACAGGTTTATTTACCAGTGTTTATTCTTGTATTACGAATATTTATTGAACCATTTCTTGAACACAGAAACAGCTTATACTTCAACTCACCTCTAAACTGAAAGTCTTAACAATGCGTTTCCGACTGAAAAAAAGTCCTGATTTCATTACCAACAATGACGATGATAGCTACGGTTTTACTATACGGAATTGACGTTATAAGTTTTGTACATATAAGTTTCAGTTAAGAGCTCATAGAACGCCATGTAAGTTCACTAAGGACTTAAACCATATTGTATATTTCTAATTAATATTTTTCAGCTTGTTTCTCGATCCTAAACTAGAACTGACATATTCAATACTTGTTTATTTCTCTTGAAGTCAGCATTCCACATAGTGAATGATATTCGGTTACGATGTTAAAGTGATTACTCCATGATAACACTGATAGTGACTAGTGAACAACTACAACTCAAACATTATGCTGAACATGACTAACGTCAACTAAGTAATAAGCAATATTTAAAAAAATTACATACTGAAGAATTTAACGCAGAATTAAGCTTGTATACAAATTTATTGTTGTTTACATAATGCACCAGCACATTTAACTGAATTTTATTATAAGTTATTTCTTGCTGGCTGATGCATGAATACCTTCAAATACTATAGACTTCCTACATGTTTCCCCAGTGACCACTCATCAAAATTTTCTCTTATTATTCTATTTTACTTTACGTAAGATAGCTAAGCTTTTCCCCTTGCTAACTGAAGTCTTGCCTTATCACTCAATTGAAGTAAAATATTGCTTAGTAGCGCTAAACCAGTGTTTTTTTTTTGTGATTCAACGGATATTCGTAGAGCTAAGCTAACTACATTTTGTCCAAGTCGAAAACGTCTTAAACATATCAGTGATTAAGTTCACTTGGTAAAAAAATTCAATTTGGTTTACTATCTATTTTCAGAAGTGAACCAAATATTTAGTGTGTTCATGTTTATCTTCTTTTTGTCACTCGCAGAAGGATTGGTTTGTATTTTCCTAACTCACACACACACACACAAACACTAACCCCGTGCACACACAGTAAATTTTCTTCTGTCAGTGCCACAGCTATCACTTTTACCACGATGTTATTATTTCATCGCAGTTTTTTTTCTGGCTACAATAACTCATTTTGGGGATGAGAGTAATAGACACAGCACGTGTCTGATATTACTGAAGCAAAGAAGATGTCTCATTGTACCCTCTTCTCCTCCACAATTCTTAATTTCAGCATCTGCTACGCTTCCAACTAGTGACATCCTTTCCCATGTCTCTCACTCTCACTTTCTCTTGAAAAATTATGATGGCCATAGCGAAGTACCTCTCATTCCATTAATTAATATTTAAGTAACTCTCTACTGCTACCTACGCTCCACTTCTTTCAGGTGCCAGGGTTGCCTTAACTTTTTAATTTGAATGGCGCGTTGTTAAAATTTTCCACAGCGTGGGATTGTGTGCTCTGCTGATGACGTGTTCGCTGGAATACAACCGTAACTGTTAAAACTACTCGAAGAGCGGAAAAATAATTACCTAAGTTACATCTGTACCCAACATAACTTGTAGACACACGTTACGTCTAAAGGAATTTGCGTAATAACATGCCGAAGTCATAATTTTACTGTCTTGAAAGTAATCCACTGAAACGTAATTCACCTGCACTAATAATATATTTCGAAGGGAATGTAGATGCTACATAATAAATTACATGTTAAATGCAACTTGTTTGAAATATTTTTGTATTGAAAAAAAGTGAAAGTGACGTACTTACGATTTTCTGTAGATTGGATAGTTTATAGTACGGCTTAGTCCCATCTACAGTACAGTATTGACTTTGACGTGCTAACAAGCAAAATTATGTAAATATTCAACAAAATTAGATGAAAATATCACAAGGCGTAAAAGTACTCGGTTAATGTTTAAAATACAGTTTTTTGCTGAGTATCTACCAATAACATGCCCTTGCAATTTATAGGAAGGTAAGGAGCCCAGATTCAGGAAAATTTACTTGATATTTACTGGGACTTGAAAAATTTCACGTCCTGTTGTAAAATTTAGTTTTATTTAGTTTTAGCAAGCCTATCACAGTTTAAAGAAGAAATTGACACATATTTAAAGGAACTATACTTTTACGTAAATTATATACTTAACTATGTCGTTATGTTTGTAATTTTAGCCACGAAAAAAATCAAGCTTTTTTTAAAAGTTTTGATAAAGTGATTACTGACGATTTACAGTAAAATTTCCATAATGAGTACACTAAATATTTATTTAGCATAGTTCAAACTATCACGAGTACTTGGTCACTTGTTTACTGTCAACTAAAAGTTGTTGCGTTTCTACACTACCATTTATAGCGTAAAAGAAATATTTAATGAATATCAAGTTTCAGAAATCATGTAACATCAAATTAAAAATATTACAATTAAAATGTTTTGTAATGGAAAAACTTAGAACGCTCAATTGGCCTTAACTAACCAAAATTTGCTTCTGAAACATCGAGCACAAACACGGTGTAGGCTACTCAGGCAGGATTGCAGCCCTATTACAAGACCAGATTGT
Organism: Medauroidea extradentata; assembly: GCA_003012365.1. NCBI lineage: Eukaryota > Metazoa > Arthropoda > Insecta > Phasmatodea > Phasmatidae > Medauroidea > Medauroidea extradentata. Next base: position 130,915 of record PNEQ01099041.1, on the reverse strand, counting down.
CATTATTCAACATCGGTAACTCCTTCATGTATGTTGGCAATGTATATGTCTGCGTATTTAAAATTAAACACAAATGAATAATTCTACATATACTTGTAGGTAACAAGAACAATCCATTTTGAAATACAAACTCAGCTCTTAGCAAACCATGATCAGTAGTACCATTGTTTAATTTACCAATAAGAAATACGAAATTGTAACCTGTAGCTTCCAAATGAAATTTAAAAACTAATAGAAATACCCAATGTTGAGATATAGGTTAAACTGACCATATGTTGTGATGTACCTTAATATCGTAATAAACCACTTTGCGGGCTTCATAAAATTGGAAGTATTTATACACAGAGTTCTCTTGGTTACCAACAGAGAACAGGCAATGTGTAGTTTCTGCAATTAGTGACAAATTTATAAAATATAAGATCACAATTACAGTTCTTAACATATTACTGTTACTGAAATTTATATTAATAGTATTCGAAATTACGTAGGTTTACACTATACAAATACGGGTATACTTTGACGACTCATTCATAACCTGGAAAATGAACCTCCCTTATTACTTTGCACATTATTCATATCTTAAAATGAATGATGCAGTAATTAAGCGCAAGTGCTTGTTTTATATTAGTTTTAAAGTTTTACCATACTTGCTTCGATCTGTATGAACAAGCAAAACTCAATTTTCAGTAAAACCTTAAAAAAAAAAAATCTTCTATTCTAAAATATATAACTCATAGAAAAGCTTTTTAACATTAAATGATAATATTAATAATAATAATTGGCTGTTCCATTCGCTGGAGTGGGATAATTACTATTCCGTCTTAGGTTAAAATGTATTTTGCACGGGAAAACAAAAATAAAGAGCTTTGTCGTCGTTTGGCCGTCTAGCCGATCCATCTAAAATGCTTGTAAATGTCAACCTATTGTAGCAGTACTATAAGCTGAACATGCAAAATATGCACGTACACTAAATAAAAAAAAAAATACTTCTTTCGTGACAACACAAGTTTTAATTGAGTATGAATCAATGCAAAGTACCTTTACCGCGAAGAAAATTTTTGTTTAAAGTCTAAAGTGTCATTAACAAAATTTGTTATATTAAAATAGTTCAATGAAATTTTTTGGTAGTAGTGGTTCGTATTCGTGTTGTGGCAAAGAAACTGTTTTAGAGTGTGTATTTCTGGGTGACCGTAAATTAATATTGCATATTTATATACACGTGTGTTCATACTTCTTTCTGTCGGAGATGCAATTTGTGTGCCAATGACCCTTCCAGACGCGGGAGTAGGACACATCTGTATTCGCAGTAAGAATGTATGACATGTGTATTTCATGAGCCCGTCTCGCACGCGACTCTGCGGGCCTTCAGCCTTGCAGGGTAGACTGTCACGTGCGCAGTAAACAGATGTGCACAAAACGACGTTATAAAGACATTGGAGACTGCTGTTACTCTTGAAAAAATTTGCCCTTTCTTACACGGTGCTGTAGAATAAGTTATTTCACGTGTTCAATAGCTGTGACTTTCATACAAGGCATCAGAATACCAAATGTGTGTTTGAAACTCAGTTGGATATTACGTAAAGTTTCCTACAATTTAACTCGGCACCCTGATATCAGGAAGTAGTTAAGGAAATTCTTAGTGATTTGCAAAACTTTCCACTTGAGCGTAAAATTAAATAAATACGTTTTTTATTTTGAACCTGATATTGTGTAATCACTGATGAACTCCAGGTATGTGTGTTTAGAGGACATTACAATTTTTAACTATTTCTGGAATAAAATCACAGGATTATTCTTCTTCTGTTGGCCGACAGTTTGTGTGGAGCGCCTGACGTACTCTTTCAACCTATAGTAAAAGGTCTGCTATGGATTCTATCATTAGGGCCATGAATAGAGACCGGAATAGTCCGAGGATTTACAGACCCGCAGGTTAGCCTCCAAGAACAGGGCCTATCTGCATACTCCAGCAGACAACAGCGTCCATTGGCTGCTTGCTGCACAGTGATATCACATGATTCGACCTGCATTTAGTTGCTTCTTCACAATTGTCTCAGGACTCTTCAGGAGGTGACAAATGAGTAGGGACCCTGTTTTTTCGCGAAAAGAATTTTGCCTCACTTTGTTTCCGAGCCTTAAGTGCACATCTGCAATTCTTCTTCGTGGTCAGCGATTGGATATTTTAACTGTCACGAGCCTTGAGATTCTACCGGCAAATCACAGACGTGTGGTGTTGCAGAAACATTATTGTAATTGGCTCTTTACGTTGCCAATAACCATGAAGCAGGATTGCATATGTGCACGTAAGGCACTGAAACAAACTGGGACAAAATTATTTTCCCGAAAAAAAAAAAAAAGGATCCCTACAAATGAGTTAAGAGCCAACTTACGAACTTGTCTCTAGTTTACAGTTGTTTGATTATTTTCAATTTAACTTTTCCACGCCAGATATAAAAAGTCTTCAAGTAGCTCTAGCCGTATGACTTTAATGTAAATTATTGTATTTCTATACATCAGTGAGTTTTAGCTCTTTATACGTCATGACACCCGAGAAAGAACGGTTAAAAAATGTCGCAACGAAAATTTTGTGAACGTGAAGGTTATTTATGTAAGTAAAAGGCAATTAAAAATAAAGTCTACAATAAGTGAAGTATACGATGTTTAATTATTAGTCAACGCTTTGACCAAATATTTCCGGTCCGTTCTACGTCATTCTGATGTTTCCAACAGAAACAATATTGAATACACATGTCGTATGAGTCTTCTATAACCCTGTGTTTACTCGCAATCTCGCAGGACTTGTAGCAAGCCAGCGTCACCTTTATGTCTGCTCTGTCTCAGAGCTCAGCGAGACGGAAGACAGCGACGTGAATAGGGAATAACAACGAGGTAACTCAGCGCAGTCAGATGTCACGTGGTCCCTATGCGCATCGTGCTGCGAACACCACAGTTGTGTTTCCGGTTCGAGTGGGCGTTGTACAACACGAGGGGATCAGAAGACTGGGTTATGTCCGTTACTTGTGATACACAGAATTGAGAACCAACGTTCCTCAGCTACAGAAGTTACGCTTCTGCAGTTGTCTCGCCTGTTCGTGACGTCACGCTTGTGATAAAACGTTACATCCATAGGAAGCTATTAAGCTAATCATTACTCTAAGTGACAATTGCTTGTATAGACTCTACAAATTATGAGTCAGGGCAATGTGTGCTGATTTTATGCGCGGGGAAAAAAATTACATTTGTAAGTTAAGTGAATGCAACTGTCACAATGTAACCGTGAAAAACAACTAAAATATTAAATATTTCGTAAAATTTAGAATAAAATAAATACTTTGTATTACGCAAAATAATTGGAACATCTAGTAGCCTAGTTGTTGATTTTATGTAAAGAAATGTGATTTGATTTTTTTTTTTTGGTCGTGGAAGTGTTAACTTTTGTGGAACTTTATATTATGACTGCGGCGAAATGTATACACGTGATTTTTTCTTACATTAGGAGTTCAGATTACCAAAACAAGCCATTACGACACACAGAGATAAAAACATACACATAAAATTAATACCTTACAATAAATGCTAATAGCTTTACAGCATACATTCAACAAAACCACGACTGAGTGATTAAAAGCAACATCCTGATTTTAATAGTATAATTATTTTGTAGTTCAGTCTTACAAGTTCGAATGGCCTACATAATAACCAAATCCAAGCAATGGCTCAGTTCACGGTCCAAAAATAAATTTACAATAGATTTAATTAAAGTTGTTGAGAATTTGCAAGATTTCAATAAATAATTATTTTCACTTTAAGGTTTAGCTCAGCTTAGCATGAGAATTTAGAAACTCAGTAACGCAGATGGATTTAATTTTTAGGTGAGTTAGCAAATGTGACGCTAGAAATGAATACAATCTAAAAGTTCTCAAATATAATGAGTTCACAACTTATCTGGCTTGTATCCGGAGCTCTTCCTTTCTTGTAGTGTTTCTCTTCCGTTTCAAACTATACACTGAAAATAAAAACATCACTAAACTCATATGCCAAATTTATCAAAACTAAATCATTTGGTACCCAGACTTCCCTTGATAGTAGTAGCTCAGTCTTATTTTCTTACATACCTCCTATTTTACACTATCGAACACAGGGACACCATAAACCCATTGTTATCGCTTAAAACTTATAATCTGCAATGTGCACATTCAGAAACATAGAACCTAGTGCTACAAGAAATCCAAATAACATACTAATTAAAATTGCTCTGAACTGGAGAAGTAAACAAACTGGGAATATGTTGCATGTTAATTACTAAAAAAAAATTTTACAACAGTAACCAAATAAAAATAAAATTACATAAAAGTACATATAATATAAACAAATTAACATAACTTCAAAACACTAATTAACGTCATCTTACCAAAGAATAATTAAAGAAATAAAATCATAGAAATGATCCGTTGCATACAATACATTGTTTATATTAACAAGATATGAAGGTTAATAAATAGGCTGAAATGAATAAAGTTTCCAGAGCTTCTAAAGCGCTTATTTTATTGTGAATAGCCTACTCACCTGATAACCTGTGGGAGTGATTCAAAAGTGTACTCGTTTAGTGGTTACGATATCTAAGACAACTAATTTTTCACGAAGGCAATTGACAATAGAGTACTAGCTGTCCCGTAATCTTAGAGTAAATATAAGGTAGAGGGAGTATCCTCTATACAGCTGCGTACGAAATTGTGTGTTCAACATGTGTCACGTGACTTTAGTGAAATAAACGCGGGAGATTTGGGAATAATATTGAGAGGCAAGATAATAATTGCTTAGTAATCACATCTATGTTGGGTTATTTTGGTCCCTTATGAATACATTAACTAAGGAGAACATACTACCATTTTATCGCATTATAATTGCGCAGAAATTTCAGAACGACAAATGTAAACAATGTTTGTCACGTTTCTGTTTTCCTTAACCCAGCTGTTTTTAGTAAAAAGTAAATATTAGCTACATACTTACTATAAGGGTTTGAACCGAGATCTTGGTGACACCACACGACTAAATATGTTTTCTGGAAGGTACGCCATGAGTTTCAAATAACATGACTGCATTTTTACGCCGAGAAAACATAAATAAACGACACCAAACTCTCGAGACCATGTTGGACACATATTTGTGACGTCATGTTCCCTCTACTATATATTACCTCTATGCCCGTAATGAATCACATGGTCTATTTGGTTACCTTGTTATCCTCTACACCGTGTTGCAACCCCCCCCCCCCAATTTATAGGCCTAGTGTTTTTATTTGACATAAGCCTTCGCTGGCACAGTCACAAAGATCTCACCTAAAGTTTCGTCGCAATCAGATAAGCGGTATATGAATGTGCATGTTACCCTGAATAAAGAAGTTTACTTGCGGTAAATCCCGTATAATAAGTAGCCCCATGACATTTAATTAATATATACTCACCTTTAACCGCATAAAATGGTCTTAAAGTCACCCCACATGATCAAAGTCACCCCACGTGTCAAGTCCCCCGTGTGTCCAAAGTCACCCCATGTGTCCAAAGTCACCCCACGTGTCCAAAGTTACCACACATGTCCAAAGTCACTCCACGTGTCCAAAGTCACCCCATGTGTCTCAAAGTCACCCCACATGACCAAAGTCACCCCGCGTGTCCAGTCCCCCCGTGTGTCCAAAGTCACCCCATGTGTCCAGTCACCCCATGTGTCCAAAGTCATCCCATGTGTCAAAAGTCACCCCACGTGTCCAGTCCCCCCCGTGTGTCCAAAGTCACCCCATGTGTCCAGTCACCCCATGTGTCCAGTCACCCCATGTGTCCAAAGTCACCCCATATGTCAAAAGTTCCCACACATGTCCAAAGTCACACCAGCTTATGGTACTGTATATAGGGTGTTCCAGGAGGAAATGATAATATTCTGGGAGATGGTAGTACAAGTGAATGTTATCAAAAGTCATATGAACACGGGGTCAATATGGGGCGGTTGTCAAGATAACCCCTTTTGAATGCAAACATGGGTAAGTTCTAAAATTACTGTTGTTATTTTTTTTGCGTTTATGTTCCTTGCTTTAGTGGCAAATAAATTGTAATGCATAATGAATAACACACTAACCTTATTTTTCCATAGCAGTACTAACCAGATAACAAATTACAGGAAAGCCGTATATTGTGTGTTCGAACTTACGTCACAAGTACGAAGCAACTCTCTGGTTTATGGTACGGTCCGATGTCATTTGTGTCTCTTTAGTTCTGTGTTTGATTTTTCAAGATAGCAGCCATTTTACTGTTTTTAGTATACTATGGTATATCTATTTCCAAAAATTGTTTCAAGTGTTCCTAATTTCTACAGAAGGCACTACGGTTATTCGAATATGACATTATACTCCCTGTGATTTGCAAGCAGCACTATCTTATGTCTATGGGTTACAATTACAATTGTAGTCACCCCTGAAAACACTCAGGCATGACACAAATTTCCATGTGAAAAAAATAACACATTTTATTTAGTAATGGTTACAAAGAAAGGCGTCTCGATTGAAATAGTTATGGTTACAGTACAGCTGGTAGCAGAAGACAAATTTATGTAGAAGCATTTTAATTACTGCTGCAAAGACAATTAAATTACTTCTAAAGAATTGTTTTCGAAGACATTATTAACTTACAACGAATATGTTGTTGAAGCTTTGCTATGCCGTACCTCTCTGCCAAAAGTAAAACAGGCTAATATAAATGCTTTTCTTTATTTTAATGAAATATTTTATTGTGTACCTGGGTTCTGAATGCGCAAAAATGTAGCTTAAAATGTAGTACTTGATGAAATAGTAAAGGGAAAATAGGGATAAAATAATTCTCAATCGAATAAACTGGATTTCTCTAGGGTATTACTTGCGTCGTTGAACTGTATTTCGACGTGTGCATAATTCATTTTCAAAACAAAACTACATCTTAATTTATTTCACTTAACATCAATTTAGAGTCAAATGTGCACAGTAGCGAGTAGCAAAAGAGAGTCTTCGCTGATGCTAATCCTGAATGAGCTTATACCTGTTTGCTCGTGGATTAAATGACAGCCCATTGATTACACGGCCGTTAACAACCGGTAAATTAGCCTGTGTCCATCATGGAATACCTTTAGTCGGTTAAGAAGATTAGTAGAGCTTGTAGCTGTTACTACAGGAAGACCAAAAATAACGTGATGGTCGAATACTTTGTAATTTAACTTACAATTAACTTGCTTCTTTATGCAAGACAGAATGTACTTTCAGTAAATATAAGATTACCAAATTATAATATCCCTTATTTTTACTACTTTATCAATATAATTTTTTAAATTTACAAATAAAAAAGAAACCGACTCCATTAAACCAGTAGAAGTTGCTCACATTCTTTCAACAACTAGAAAAGAGCTGATGATCTTCAAACCTCTGAACAGATTTTCTTGAATCATATTAAGAACACTCTCGATCAAGTTACCTTTAAAAATATCGAAATCAGTTTATACTTTTAGGAGCTACGATGCCACAGACAGACATACAGATACACACGTTAAACTTATAACACCACTCTTATTGCGTCGGGGGCACGGCCGTAGAAGAACAGGTCTGGACACTCGCCTGTATATTTGACCCCCTTGTTGTTTGGCTGTAGTTCACCAAGTTACCGAGAATATTGTGTTTTATTGGCGCTGATGTTACGGCGGTCGGACTAAACTCCGCCCACTTCCTTTCCGCTAAGATAAACAATTTATCAAAACGTATTTTTTATCAACTTATGAAATACTTTCTTCGCTCACAAATTTAAGAAAAGGCTCCAGCAATCTTTATTTACTTTATAAATTTAACAATGGAAAAAAGTGGGAGGAGTTTGAGTCCGACCGCCCGGAAAACAGCGCCAAAAAGTACGACATTCTCGGTAACTTGAACTACAGCCAAACAACAAGGAGGTCAAGCAAAATACATTGTTAGATAGGCGAGTGTCCAGACCTGTTCTTCTACGACCGTGGTCGGGGGTTAAATGCATAAAACGGTCTTTCACATTTGCTGAGATTAGTTTCGACATTTTTTTCTAGAGAAAACCTGACATGATCTTGGTTGTTAGTTTATCGACTAAAACTACTTTTCTTAAATAAAAAATTAAAACTGTTGTGCATTTTACTATGAAATAAAATTCGATATAGTTTAAAAAAATATGAATTTACAACACCCGCTCATTTTTTGCCTTAAAATAATTCTTGCTAAAGTTCTAGAATTTATAGAACCATGCCTCAATATGTAAATGTACAGACGTTGGCAACAACCTAACTTAAAATTCGCTTGTTATTTCTCTGACGCTGATGCTTAGTTTAAAAAATATAGTTGGTGCTTCGGATTTAATAGAATGGAATAAAGCATTTTTTTCAAAGCAATGTTCTAAATGCTTATGTTATTAGCATTTTATATACATGGTGAGAGTACATGCGTCTGACATTAGTAATTGGAAAAAATTGTTTTATGTCCTATATTTTCCATTGGTTAGGAAATTGTTACACTGAGTCGAAAATCTTGAATTTTACTAAACGTTCAGTAAAGTTGGTAGTAATTATTAAAATCAGATATTAAAACATTTATGTTTTGTAATTGCATTTTATGATGATCACGGTAGAAACACTTCTTATTTATGAGAAAAAACGTTAGGCTACCAAGTCATAATACGATCAAAAGCAGCTCATTTAATTACATTAAATATTCAACTAGTCTGAAAATTTAGAAGAGACACTAAGGCATATTAAACTTCGACAATAATGTTTGTACTACTACTTATTCCAGGAATGTATTTGTGTTGAACTTAAGTAGACTGTTTTTTTAAAAGTGTTATCTTGAATCCTTTCAGGTTTCGTTGTGCCTAAAATTCTCTTGTATTTTCCTTGCCCACTGCTACTCGACTCCTCCTCACGGTTGTTTCCGTTGACCAACCGCATAGAATAAAAATTTTTAAGTTCTGTCCTACCATTACGTTAATTTTCAGCGTTTCTGTCGGACAGTCTTGTTTATTTGACTATTGACAGATTTTTAACTGTAATATTACCTCATTCGATATAGGCCCTAAGCTAACTAGTATTCATGCCACGGCTACGAAATTTTATTGCCAGAATATTTTTATTACTTGTTTTGCCGTTGTAAGCCAGAACTTTTTTTGCTTTTGTTTTTATTTTGCTTTATTTCTCTGTTTCCTAACTATTCTCCATTACTTTTCGCCTTGTTTTATCTCTTATTCGTTACCGCCTTTCTTCCATGCCAACTTATTTGAATTCCCTGCGGTAATAATGTTTTGTGATCATTTGATTCATACGTAATAATATATGTTAGTATTTTTTCAAGGCCTCTCAATACGAGGATAGTTTACAGCTTACACAACAAAGCAACATGTACACGCCACACATACAAATTTTAACTCGTTATGAAATATGAAGGATATGCATCACTTAACTTATTCTCATGAGCTGCCAACGCAGACAGAAAATAGTGGGCACGCTCGCTATCAGCAATTTCTCCCGTAGAATATTTATGTTCTCCGAGTGTATTTCACGTTCCCTTTACATCATTTCTTTTTCTCTTTTACGCACTATTTTTTTACCTATCTTTCCTCGTTTTTAATCATAACTTGTGAGGAACGTTTCTACAGTCATTTTTTTTACAAAATGTAATTTTTTAACACATGAGTTTTTCTGTGCATCGCATCCGCGTTTGAGGTCTATAATCTTGTTTGAACCCACAATTTCTTCCGTGATTTGGCCAAAATTAAATACAGTATTTGACTGCTAATTGTTTTGTCCTTGTACTGCAATTTTTTTTAAACTAAGGGCTCTGCCTACCACGGAGTCCTGGTGGGAGCATGAAGGGGGTATTTACATGTTAATTTACATTCTAGGGGTTCAGTTACCTGTTCAGACAGAAATCATTTTCTGCATTGAGGAAATGAGAATACAGTTAGAGAATTTTTAACGTGGAATAAATTTATTAGTATACATTTTCAAGTGCTTTGTTGAAAATTAAAATATTTATCTGCTCATAATCTTAAGGGCACTGTCAAAATTGTAAAATATCACATAGGGATACGAGCCTCACTGACATGAACTAATAATTCGGTAATGTAACATGTGTAGGTTGAGCAGGTGCTGAGATACAAATAATTTTATTTTACATTACTTGCTGTCCGTGACAACGTTTCATGCGAACATACTCTTGAAATTGCTGTAGTTTCTTGCAACTTATACGATTCGGTGATATACTTCTGAGACAACGTAGCCGTCTGCAGACTATTAACAGGTAACAAATTTTACCATAGTGGGATGATTATTGGCTCAGTAAATAGGGTAACAGCTACAAGTAAAAGCGAAAGCCAGTAATCTTCTGGTAAGCTGAACGTGTTTGAAATTAAGTAAATAGTAAAGTTTTCCTGCGATAAACCATCATCGCTAATGTTGGTATAGGAATGCGTTAAGGGCCCTGGGCACACACATTTTTTTTTGTGTGAAGCACTGTTTATCTTTTAGAAAAAAAATTATGTCCCTATAGATTTGGCATAAACGCTTCAAAAAGTCACAAAATTGACGTTTCACTGTCAAGAAAATTAAAAAAAGTAATTAAGTTTCAGAAATACGATGCTTCATATTGATACTAAATACTATGAGCTACTTCAAGACATCTTTGCGATTACAAAGGGATACATTTTTGTTATTTTTAAAAATGTGTAAATTTTTTCGTAACTCTGATTTGTGGCTGTTACTGAATTTTTTAAAATTAACTTTATTTAAACATGTCTTACAATGCATTGATACACACAATTTAGTTCCTGTAATTTTGATTTCATAAATTAATTACTTATTTTAAAATTCCTCTACACCGCTACGGCGATTTTGTGACTTTGATGAGTGATTATGCAAAAATTTATGGGGCCTTATATATATTTTTTATTTGGGGAAATGACATGATATCTGATTTTATCACATTTATTAAAAAACGGGTCTAACGTCCAATGCATAATGCAGTATGCTGTATGTCTGGGAGGTCACACTTAGTATTGAATTTATTTATCATAATACTGACCTTATTTGCGTATGTTACATATCCTTAAATGTTTTAATGGTTCGGCTCAAAAAATGTAGTCACTTCTTCTTTATTCCGATGTCAAAAACATATTTCGAATATCTAAGAGGCATTAGATATATTCTTTATTTTTAAACAATAACAAAGAAAACGTTCGTTACTCGGTACAAATGATGGGAAATTGCACATACGTAACTCTTTGCAAGATTAGTCCCTTCACAGAACTGCTTAACTCCTAGTAAGAATATTCACTGAACGTATACAGGTTGACACAGGATGGAGTGTGTTTTAAGTTTGCGTGGCAACATCTTATGACAACACTTTGAAAATGCTTTAATTATTTATCTTTATAACTTTTCCGTAAAGTTACTTAGAATGGGGGTAATGGTGCCTTGAAAATAGACTTGAAAACTTCACTTCTTTGAATAAAATCTAAATCTCTTTGGCCTTTAATTGTCTTGACACAATTTGGAAAGGCGTTGCTTAATTTCAAGTGGTAATTTATTTTATATCTAAAGAACTGATATTTTATAGTAGATTTTTAGAGCAGCATTTCTCCCACCATAATTTTCTTAACGGGAATATTTAAAATACATTTACTTACTTTTCATATCTATCATTCCGTCCTAACTCATTCTGTATATGTTCAATTTCTAGACATTTAGGGTACTTCATTACCGTCAAAAATAGAATTTAGGGTTGAAATTTTAAAACACTGTAGGTTGCACATTTACAAAATCAGTGAAGTCGCTAGCTAAATCAGTTTCCCAACTCTGAGGCTAGGAAGCAAGACTTGCTTATTTCCGTACGAGACCCGCACGAAATTGACTTTAAGATGATCGCCTGCATGAACGTATTTTGCGCAATAGAGGCCAATTAATGCAGTAGCGGTAAAGGCGACGTAGCACATACATCACGCCTCACCCTAGCCTCTAGGCGCAAGTCACTGGGCTGGTGTGCTGTCTTCTCACCGACAACTCGCCTCTATGAGGCATTTAAATGTATACCTTATGATATTATGATGTAATTCTATAGATAATACTATTTTATCTTCCCTGAAAAAAAAGTAGTCGTAACCTCAGAACACTAATTAACATAGATACGAGTATGGTCTACATATTGCATCCATAAGATCTTTTTGTATAATTTTTTGTACAAAGACATTCGACAAGTCATGGTAAAAAGTACAATTAATTTGAATACATTAAAAAGAGAGTGTAGTTCAGTAAGAATATGTTGTTCTGGTCTCAATAGGATTTCGTCGCTTATTGACGCATCCAAATTCTTCGTCGGCACCATCGCTTTAAAAAAACACACATTATTACATTCATTATTGCTTATTGATTGCATAAATATTTTTCAACTGAATAAAAAGAATCGGATATTAGGAATTCGTTTACGAGTTTTTTTTATACATTGTTATGTTTGAAAAACATGTATGCTGCAAGTGCCTTGGAAATTGGTTGAACGGTTTGGCGGCAGTGTATGAATGTCCTTCCTGTAGTAGGGTTAAGTTAACAAGTGACATATGAACTTCTCGTGCAAACACTGATTTTACAGTAAATGTTTTGAATAACGTGTTCACAGAACAGAAATTTAGGGAGATACGAGTGTACGACCAAACACTGATTATAACATTTGAAGTCTCCTGTTAACATTTGAATTGATAAAGTGGCATTTAGTGCAGTGACCTATCCAGGAGTCACCATGCAGTTTACTGCGGTGAATCGAGATTATGTACTTCCTTGTATTAGTGTACGTGGATATATTGTGGACAAAACATACACTGCCAGTGTTATGAGAGAAGCACAGGGTAACTCCTGGTATCATGTTCTTAGTTGGGAGGAATAACGTACGATGAAGGTCTCCTCTGATTCCGTGACTAACCGTGAAACAGCTGTAGGTAAGTGACGTTATGCTTCCTCAGTTGTTTACATCAATTAAGCCTAGCATAATCATAGACAGATACACCGTTTTTGCAAATTTCTCACATCGATAAAGGGTATAGAACATTAAAAAACTAGGAGTGGTAAAATTGTATCACATCCATTAAAGGTAGCATTCCCATACCTACATTTCTTTTAGGAAATATCAAATGTATACTGTTATCCCTCGACAAGCAAAATAACAATGCTTAACAGTTGCTCTGTTAGAAGCTGACGTATGGTAAGTGTCCTATAGTTTTTACGTGTTAAATTCTTCTAATACTGTCAAAGAAATGTATTTACAGTATACAATCGTTAAGGTCATGTGACATAATAAATGGCTGAGATAATAATGGACACAGAGAGAATCGACCGTGGTCTGTATTAACGTGATAGCATAAACATTGTCGTGAACCTGGAGTTCTACCTTTGTTCGGTGCCGTGTCAGAAAGCCAGCGTGATATAGACGGGGGGTGGGGGGCGATTGGTCCCTCTTAAGTAAACCTGAGGGGGCAAATTATATCTCTCGCATCCCCTCATTATTTTCCTGCAGTTTTCCAGAATTATATTTCAGAATGGCATTGGTTCATTTGTTGGGACAAATCTACACAATAATACAGGGAAAGCGTAAAATCACTGCATTATTGCAAGAGTTCTATTAGAGTAATTGGTGATTCCAATCACGTAATTGTTTGCACTTCCATGCCTGCATCTACCCGAACTTTCTAGACATGCTGAGGATCTCTCATGGCCGGCAGGATCCTACCAACCTCGCGATACTAAGACTTAGAATTTTAGTAACTGAAATATGTTAGTAATTGTAATTGCGATGTTATATTAGATACATTGGTCACTTAATGCAGAAACTATACATATGCTGGAGCTCTGTTGGTAACCTAGTGAACTCTGTCTATATTCACAGATCGGTGAAGTACGTAAGGAGGGATATCTCGGTGTTAAAATATATCATGACATGTGGTCAGTTTTTCTTAATGGGAAGGGTGTTTAAGGACGCGTGTATTTGACGCTCTGAAGAATGATATATATTGTGGCCCCACAATAGAGAAGCTCCGAAATGAGAAGGGTGGAAAAACAGGAGATTCCCGAGAAAACTCGCCGTTCGGTGACATCGTAGGACACGATTTTCACATACAAAGGTCCGAGGACTGACTCTACAAGGGATTGAACCAGGATGGTCTTGGTGAAAAGCGAGTGATATGCCCCACTACAGTGTGGAAGTTACGAAATACGGACTTAGGAAGCGGGGGTCTCCGAGAAAACCATCCAGCCGATGACAAATTCCCACCAGTTTTTCTTACATGTAACAAAATAATCTAGATCGACTCAGCCGGGCATCGACCCTGGCTCGTCGTTGTGAGAGGGTAGTGGTTTGACAACATGGCCGCCGCGACCCCAGAATATCAGATATATCATATTGGGTGTCCACGTTCGGTCAGCTGGATGTCTTGGAAATATTACGACAGCAACAACTCAAAGTCGTCTACAATCATCAAGAGAATGGAGGTGGTCGTTTTCCGTACTTAGTAACCATCCCATCATTCGCCTGAAATGACATCGAAAAATCATGGAAAAATAAAATCAGGAAGGAGGTATGGGAACAGAACTCTGGACCTCCAGAATGTTGGTCCAAAGTTTTGAGACAGTGCCACGTAGCTCCTCGTTCGGGCCATCAAGTCGAGTCTGCGTTTATTTTTGAATTGGATGGGACACCATTTACTATTAGCACGGTATCACCCAACCGTATCAGCAGTATGGTTTGGTTTTGTGTGTGCTGAAATGAAGACATGCGATTTTCCGCCTGCTCATTCAAAGTGATTAAGCTTAATATTTGTGGGTGAACGCGTGTACGTTATCAGACAGTATCTGAGAGAGAAATGTAAATAAAAATTTTATGAAGAAGGATCCCGAGTGCCAGGATATAAACCACGCCCCAACTGCAGACTTATAACTACTTGGACGTCCATATGTATCTGAGTCCTTGGAGGATTACATAACTTGAGGCTCTGTGGCCCCGGAAGGAGAAGAGCAGGGGGAGTGGGAGATCCCTGAGAAAACCAATCAATCAGTGACATCAACGCACAGTTCTAACATAACGAAAATCCGGGGCTTGAACCCGGAACGCCTTCGTGGGAGGTGAGTGGTATTATCACTGCAGCACTGCGGCCCCGATTGAAAGTGATATATATGGATGAGAGAAAAAGTGAGAGAGATTAGAGGGATCGAGAGAGCTAGAGAAAGAGTTCGACATATTTGTGTATAAAGATAAATACAGAGAGTTTGTGTAAGCGTGAGGACAATAAATGTTTTGTTTCTTTATTATGACGTATTATTTAAGCATTGACTACTAAGTATGTTGCAGGAATTGAATGTATTTTTGCTATAGTTAAGAAACCAACCAAGCTTTGCAACATACTTTAAAGCAAATACAATATTTTCTTTACTGCAAATGGATATTATATACGCAAAATATTATTAAAATTATTACTCCGGAAATGCATGAGTGCATATCACTCTCGTATATAATATACACTGGTAACCCTATGATGAAAACATGCTGATTACATAGAAGGCAGAAAAATGTTATTTTATAAATTTACAAATGTTGCAGATGCAGCCGATTAATCTACTTTTCTAGTGCATTTAGTTTAACACACGGAAAATGATGGAAACTGTTTTGATGTATGATACGACAGCTCACGAAATTAAATGGATAGGAACGTAAAAAAAGTACATTGAATTTGTATATTACGGTTTCTGACATATTAATCTGCCAAACAGTCAATTGTGAGACACATCACGATATTCCAATAAATTGACAGCGGCAGTTTTATCCGCAGCGCGCAGAGCTAAATATAATCTGTTTACGGGCATTCTGGGTAATGTAAACGTATGTATTTATATTTGTTCCGTGGCTTGGCTCATTGCATAGAGACCAGCGGCAGTACAGGTGCCTGTAATAGCACCACTGCTGTGGCTATACGCGCTTTGCGGGCCGTCGTTAATGGGAATATACAGCAGGGTTAGCCACAACACTGCGATCTAATTACACTTTTGCCGTCAAACAATTACCACAGTTACACACTTGGCAACACTGGAGTGCGGCGCACTTTTAATTACTGGGATCCCTGATGAATGTATGTACCCGCAGCATCACGTATATCACTCCCAAATGTAGGGTTCGTATGAGAAAATATTGGGATGTGTTTTATAAACCAGATATGTAGGATTGCCCTTAACGGTCACAGTAGCTATTACGTCTACTAAACGGCAAAAAATATTTCGAATTAAATGAAAATTTTTATTCGGAGTATGTTATTAACCCTTTAGATAACTTTCGTAGCATACATTTTTTACACCTTAATCAATTTGCATAGTAACATATTAAGTTAAAAAAAATCCTGCCAACAGAACTCACCTGTAGTAATAAAAATGACTTCCACCAAAAAGATAAGCAGCCATGAAAAAAAATATGCCACGAAATTTACAAAAAATTCTCTCAAACGAAATCCATGCGACTTATCCTCCTGATTAGTGTTATATGCATCTCCTCCGTTTCGATTGTTTATATTTAATGTTCCTTTATATCCTGCGGCATGGTAAAATTACGAGGTTTACTAAAACCAATTTTCTACAACTTATGATGTTTTGTTGAACGTTTGAGGAGCTAACTTTCAAAACCGACGTATCCGCCTTTGTACTAGAGAAAAGTAAAATATTTATTTCTTATAATTGATTACTACTGAAGAAGAAGGATAACTTATTTAATTTACAATATTTTTCTTATTTAATATTAATTTTTATCTGTAAGTATCTCATCGAGGTTATTTATAAATAGCATTTAACTCGCTTTTAGATTGTAGGAGGTGTGACTGTTTTTTGAATTTTGTTTCTTATTTGTGATCAGGTATTACATATTATAATTCAAGTTTCTTTACAGTCCAAGTCCGTTACGCCTAATGCGTGTCGTCAGCGTTATTATATCAGTAGTTCTCTAGATCTCAGATTGGTAGCATGGAATCTAGTTCCAGTGTTCAACCCGTTAGCTTAATTAAGTGGAAGGTCACGTTCGCACAATTTGAATAATCGATTAACACCGCTGATGCTATAAACTGCGCAGCGTGCCAGCGCTGAGAAATAACGGTTCTAGTTTCAAATGCTGTGTTCCGTTAGTAAACAGCATTAAATAGTGAACACAGCGTTAGTTCCTCAACAGGCGTCTGCGTACATTTTTATTGGACTGAGGAAATGTCGCGAAATAAACTGGTATTTTCATCTTATATTCTTACATTACATAAGACACAGACAAATTAAGTTTACCTCACAAGGCTGTATTTCCCGTCAACAGAGAGGACATTAGAGTTGACTACACAAGAAGAAGAACTGAGAAAGGAATTGGCCACGGCCTATGTGAAGGAACCTTACCAACATTCACTGCAGGCGATTTCGTAAAACCATGGGAAACCGAAATTAGACTGGATTTATTTGCTTGGACATACTCCATTGCGAAATAAATGACTGTCAAAAGAAAACTAAAAATAAGACAAGAAAACATAAGTAAGCAGAGTATGCTTTAGTCATCAGGATACATACGCAACACGAAATTCCATGCACAGTTCTTTCAATGATCACAGAAATGAGAATTTTCGGAGCCTGCAATGGAACTCAGGACATCCTGAATGAGAATCCAACGTGTTACAATCGCAGCACCACTTGCTTGGTGATATGGAAAACGAATATTGCTGCCGTTCCCATGCACTTCATTTACACATAGAAGAATAGTGTAAATAATTTATCGTGTACAAAAATAAACTGAAAGGTGATTATTATTTTAAAAATCAAGACTTTTAAAGCAAACGATACTAATAATCATGTTAATAATTTTACGTACATCAAATTAGGGCTCAGCAGTAAAATATCTTTTGTAGACACATAAAAGAACTAGGATCCTTGTAAATACAACAAACTTGTTTGGCCTGTAATCGGGTTTTTAAACTTATGCCTTATTATCGCTCAACAACAGTAAATTACCTTTTCAACTCTGGGCATACATACTGCTAATTAAATGAAAATTTAAGAAATTGGTCAGGCAATGCGTGAAGTTTCGTTGGCAGCAATGTAGTTCGTCACGGAAAATTGTCTTAGGGTGTTAGAATATGCAAGGGAATCGGCCACCTCCAGTATTAACGAACCACTCTACAATTCCCATACAGCTAGTTCGTAAAACCATTAAAAAAGTAAATAAAGCTGCTTCGGGCAGTAATAAAACACGTCTTCTCTCTAATGCAAGCCTGGGGAGCTATCCAAAATAAACTTATTGTGCAGTAATTTTTTCTTAAATTGGCGTAGTTGTAAAATAAGCTTTATTTAATTTTTGATGGGGAATTAAAATATGAAATTTTAATACCTCAACCACGTGATATTTTTAAAAATTTCTGCATCTTTCTCTTTGTAATATGTGTTTTGAAAAAATAAACTGGAAAGTTATTCACAAGTTAAGACTTAAATAAAAAAATCCCCGACTCACATGATACTGAGTTTCATATCGATCGGACCAGTAGAATTGCTCACATTCACAAAAAAAAAAAAAAAAAACTAGAAAAGAGCTGTTGATCTTTAAACGGCTGAACATATTTCTTTGAATGGTAGCTAAGAACACTCACTATCAAGTCAGCTTTCAAACGAAACAAAAAACGCATCAAAATAGTTTCATTCGTTTAGGAGCTGCGATGCCACAGACAGACACGCAGATATACAGACACGTCAAACTTATAACACCCCTCTTTTTTCGTCGGGGGTTAAAATATTGAGGATTATCAAATACATTAATATTGTGTTCTTACCTCTTTGTAGTGCAATGATTACCTTGATTGATTTGTGTGTACAGTATATTGCATCAAAATTTAGTTTAATCGCTGTGTGAATCCGTAATGTGGCAATGCAGTCTGAAATGCCTGTGACATGTGTGCACACTTTAAGTTGATTAATACTGTAAAAACGACTACATCAATTTAAACATAAATTCGAGTTAACACAAATCTAAGGAGTTACTTAAGATAAGTATTTACCATTAGTGCCTTCCGTGTCAAAAATAAAATTTCATGCGTATTTAACTAGACAGAAAATGGCATACATTTCTTGACCAACAATTTATGATTAGCTTGTGGTGAAAATTGTTACACCAAGCGTACTGAGTCCCTGCTAGTGATTAAGTTCATAACTGTCAACCAACAAAAAAAAAAACCTTCAGTCCTGTACTGTCAGGCTTTACAGATCAGACACACCTTTAACGTCTCTCTGTGTTACCTGAGGTTCTTGAAACTTCTGCCAAATAGTGGTTTTTTCCCGCCGTCTGCCCGCAGGGCACTGAACATTGATTGGTTCGGCTGACCCCGTGACGTCATATGCGTTCTACCTGGGTACCCACATATATTGCATTCTGCAAGATCTTCAGTGATCTCCAGTTTCCGTCAGTGTTGGTAGCTGATGTGTTGCATTCAAGATTGAATCGAAGAGACGTACTGAAATGAAAAATAGTGTTGTGTAAAATAAATAAAGAAATAAATATACACTGCCAACATTTATTAAATTGAAGCAGTGGCACAAATGCACGCAATAAATACTGGTAGCTATGATAACCCGAGAGAAAAAAAAAATGAAAACTTGCGGATAACCTGAACAAATGTAGGTAGATGACGCAAAAATAACACGTTGCATTCGGATTCAGGAGGATCCGGTATTGATTCCCAGCTGTGGCCATTCTGAAGTAGGTTCTCCATGGTTTCCCGAAATCGTTTCAGGTGAATGCTTGGAGGGTTCCTTAACGAAGGCCATGGCCAATTCCTCGCCTAGTTCCTGTAATTGTGTGTAACCTTCTGTTATGACTCGCTGTTCAGACGTAAAGCTCATTAAAAATAAACAACGAAACAAGAAAGACACTATAGATATTGTTACAAAAATTATCTACGCCGCATGTTGGTAACATACTAGACTTTAAGTAAGTGAAACTTAGTAATTAGCACTTATTTTAATGACGACAACATTTATCTTAGCTGCTGGAGAAAACTCCACGACAGTATGTCGAAAATACGGTGAAGTTTTCGTCGTATTATTCTACACATATTAAAGATACATTAATTGAAATAAACCAATGGCGGACGAAATCATCAAGAAGGTTCATATTTTAATTTAAAAAGGTTGTGAAACACAAATTAATGCTAAACAATATACAAAGAAAAAAATCGACAAATAGCTTTACAAACTTTAGGTGAAAATACTTTGCAATTACTCTGCGTATATAAAACGCCATGTAGAAATTAAATATTTTTATAGCTGTACATAGATCAATTATGCGGGACTGTTTAGCTTGCTAAAATAAGTGCCTTGGTAGTAGGCAAATAAAAAAAAACATATATTTGGTATTACTAAAAAATTTCTCAAATAGTTACATATGAGAACGAATGCCATTTACAATTAGCAAGTGTAACAAATATTTTAACATAAAGGTTGTATTGAAAAATTGTAAAATTACGCCAATACAACGAGTACTATTGGAGATTTTAAATTGTATCACTTTTTTTTACCATTCCCTACAAATTTCAAACTAAATTTTTCTTTGCGTGAAATCAATTGCAGTGGTTAATTTTCAAACACTTTATTGTCCGTTACAACATTGGTGCTGCAGCAATGTTAAATTAGTGTGTGATGCCGCATTTATTGTACACGTGGTCGTAACTTTTAGGAGAAGCCCTGAGATGTCACTTCTGGATTGGCAGTGGTGTGGGCAAGTTTGCAGTCCGGAGGCTGGTTAGAACCTAACGAAGAACAGCCGTATGCGAAGATGATACTGCGATGGTTCGCCATTGCGTTCCCCGGCCGGGACTCGAAGCCTGGACCCTTGGCCCACCCGCCAGGAGCACTAACAACTAAAACGAGTGGTCCCTTCTTGATTACGGACATAAAATTGTATTTCCTAACATTAGTTCTTAAGTCGAAATACTCACTTAAAAACCCTCCACTTAACATGTATAAATACAGATCTTAAAATTACTGCGGTTTTTGGCACAGTAGAAGATTGTTTAATGGAAACACTTGCAGAAAAATTGGCTGGGAACTTGAACCACAGCAGGATCACTATTGAAACTTGCCCATGTAAATTTAGTCATCTCTTCCTCCCCTACCTAAAACCACGCGTTTACTTCTTAATTTTCTTCTGCAGAACCATGAGATGACGAGCAACTCAGGGTGTTAGGCCGGGATAATGACGACTTTACTTTCACTTATCACTTATTACGTTCACGTGTACGTAAGACGTGATCGCTTGAGATGCCATATTACGATCTTTCACGTAAGCCTTAAGCACGCAAGAAAGATGTTGGGAAATCATTCGTCAAGCACAGGCAAAGATAACATGACACAACAAAAGACATTAGTTTTGCAGAAAAAGTGTTTGGCAGGGCAGATCACGTGCTCTTTCTTCGCCAATCATTTTAGATTAAAAGCTTGACTGTCAAGCTTTTTGCTACGAGAAAGTGAACGTAGCTATAAACCGACGCGATCGTGATACGTATTTGTCAAGGTGTTCCCTGCTTGCGTGAAAGTAAAAGTGTAACGTGGTAAAATGAAACGTGAAGTCATCTTAATCCTGGCCTTATTTCCACCGACGTAACAAGAGCGTGCAGATTATCCTAGAGCACGGCCGACAGAGTAATCCTTTTTCGCCTCGCTTGCTTCGACCACGAGTTGGTAGGAAAGTGATGAAAGTGGTGGGGAAGGGGGTGGATTCTGTCGACTGGTAGTCCGTCCGACATCGCCAGGATCGTTCGGCGAACCCTCGAGTCGTGTGTGTGTTCGGGGAGCCATTACAGGGGACAGGATCTGAGAGTGTGCTCATAGGTCCTTGCTACTTGACAAGGATAGTCTCAGAGCAGGCTGTAGTCAGCGATATACCGTACAATGTTGCTAGAATGATCACCTGCCAAACACTAAAAGTTGCTTATTTTCTCCGACGTAAAAAAAAAAAAAATATTTCACAGTACATTTGGCAGAAAAAATTTTATTCCATTCTTGTTGCAGTGAAAAAAAAAAAAAAGCTGAATTGAGATCGGCTAGGCCAGCTTTGGTCTACAACACACGAAAATCCTGGACGTCTAGTGATCCAAACTCTCTCCGCCCACGACATTGAACAATATTCGATCCCCGACGTGGTCTAGCATCAATTTCGGAACGTGAAAGAATTTAGCAAACGTCCATTGTTGTGTAGGGTTTGATGTATATTATTAATTGTGTTAAATTCGAATTGTATCGTAATCATAGCATATATTTTGTTATTTAAATTAATTTAAGTGTTATCCTTTTAATCATTCGACAACCACATGCTAATACTATATTTCATTCTTGTTTAGTTATATTCAGTTCACTGTTACATATTAGTTGTGCTTTGGACAATCATTAGGGCAAAAAGAAAACATTTTAATCTACGGAGATACACAAGTTTTTTTTCTGGCAAGAGGAATATTAGTAAAAAAATGGCATTGTGTGTTGTATACGGTGAATAAAACTTGTCGAAAGTGAATGTACCATGATTAATTGTAGCAGTAATACATTTTATTTGTTTCAAGGTAAAATAGTTTCAATATAAATTCTATTTGCAACTGACGGATGTTTTTCTATTTTTGATTTTTGAAGACCTACAGTTTGTTACCCAGAGGCTCTACTAGCGATGCCGGAGCAATTTTAATACACAACAAATCTACTTAAATATCAGAGGTGGTTGATTTAAATAATGTATTGAATTTTGATCTAATTTCAGAGGGCAATTTATTTATAAGTTCACCTAATTATATTAAAATGTGTTGTTATTTCCGTCCGTTACAGTTTATTTTCTTTATCAATTTTGATTGTAGTTTTGTGCTGTATTACGTAGTTACTGAAGGAATGACTAGAATATATACTTTTTCAGTCTACCACAGTTGGGAGATGAGTTTTATCTGCTTTTTTAAAATTGTTTCCTTCACCCTTATTTTCCACCGATTATCAATCCCCACAACATAAACCATTCTCACGAGCGCTCAAAATTTCGCTGTTACGTTGTCCGCCCGCACAGGCTACCAAAAGATATGCAGTGTTTTAGCACACAGAATTAAAAAAAAAAAAATATTTGGAAACTTCGCAACCGCGTGTGAGTGATGTCTGTTAAGGAACATCTTCCAAAGAACGTTTAGAAGTGTATGTACAACTGAAGGACCTTTCTTAAGGGTAATGGTGTGCCAAAGCAGTACATTTTGATAAATTTCCACATATCATTTTCCCCTCACGTATTATAGAAAATAAAGGCTCGATAATCCGTAGAGTACACTTTCGTACACCTTCTCACTTTATTACATAGTCAAAGACTTTCCTATTTTTGGAGCGCTGATGACAGATAGGAAAAAAATGTCCCTTTTTCCTATAAGCCATCACTGCTCCAAAAATAAGATAGTCTGTGACTATGTAGTAATGTAATAAGTTGTACAAATGTATCATTTCCTGATTGCCGAATCTTGATATTCGATAACAAGCGAGGGGAAGTAGTTATATCGAAAATGTTGCAAATTAACTGCTTTTGCGAACCATCCCCCTTAAGGGCGCCGCCTAGCTGCACATTAGAGGCTCAGAAGTGATGGAGCTATAAGGGCGAGATTGAAGTGCGTACCAAATGCAGCATCGCCACAAAGGGGCAAAAGATTTCCCCCGATCCGTTTTTACTATTGGACGTTAAGTGGTTTCCTGGTAACCTTACAATTTTATTGACAGAAAATCTGTAGCAAAGTTCAATGCATATTATAATTGAGCTACTCATAAACTAGGTAAGTAGCTTACAGTTTGAAGAACGGAAGTCTGAAAATGTTGTTTTTAACTATGTTGGAGGTCTTAGGAACTGTGTTTTTAAAGAGAATAATGACTTAAAAATGATATTTTTTATCTTATCCGAAGATAAGAGTATTTTCTTTTCGTACATTAGCATAATGGGCACAAATGGAATGTTTTCGTAAAAAAAACATGCAACGCAATTGAATAGCGTGGGAAGCGGCACCCTAATTATGTGAAGCTTATTTTATTCGTGAGCAAAATGTCGGAAATGGGCACTTACGTAGTTATTTTTGTATGAATATCCTAAATCTCGATAAATGGTACGCAGAGATGTAAAGTATTAATTTATGTGTCGTAAAGGTGTTCTATGAGCAAGAAGTTTACTTTGTGACTTGTGGCTTTCAGACTATAATAACGTGTTGTTATGAACCTCGTAACCCTGGTTCTAACATAACGATCAGTAACCAGGCCACCCGGCCAGGAATTCCTAAATATCAAACATTTGTTGCGGCAAACTGCGAGGCAGAACTTCCCACTTCACAGCGTTACGAGTTGGTACACAGGGCGAGATAAAGGGGCGTGTCACTCTACCTACGAGGTATGTCTGCCCCATATCGTCGTCAGGACCACTTCACTACAAAGATGCACCACGACGTCCAGATCTACGACGTGCCGAACGCCGTGGACGTTTCCTTACATCAGCCTCGGCATCATTAACAAGGTAGGACTGTCATCGTCGTAACTACACTGAGTGGCTCATAAGTAATCATTAATGTATCTAACTATTCTTGCCTCCCTCCGTAAATAACATCGTAAAAGTAATGTAATAGTTTGTATATATTGTAAATTAAAGCCGTACCTGATATTTAGACTGCGAGTCTCACTCATATTAAAAGAATCCCTCATTGAAACAAGTTATAAAATACTGTACGTTGTTCGTAAATACTCTACCATCACTAAATAAATAAAAAGAAAACAAAATCTGAGAACGTAACATTGGTGTAGGCTAGGGTTTTCCCGTCCTCAAGCTGCTAAGTGAGTAAGTTATACCTCCCCCTTTAAAGTTTTAACTATAGGATACATTAATGTCAGAAAAGCACCTCTCCCATAAATGTGGACTCTCACGTCCAAAATGCATTCAGTCAGGCAGAGAACTTAAGTCCTCATCGAAATCTCACCGATATACATTAAAGCTGAGATTTAAAGGTTTGAGATGGGTTCAAGCTTTTGCTGTTATGGAGTATAGACAACCATTTATTTATTACAGTGGAAATACGTAAGACGTACTATTAGCGCATGCTCGTAATAAGCGAGTAAATATCTTGAATCACCGTATATTCAACCTCCTCTCCACAAAAGCCATTAAACTTTGCAGTCAACGGCCATTTGGATGGAAAATGGTATTTATTCTGGGAAAATAGCCCTGCGAAAATTCCGTGAAAATTATTTGAAGAAATTTCTTTCGAAAATCAGCTGTGTTCTTATGAACGTCTGCTTTAAATATCTTTACTACAACTACTACTACTTAGAAGTGTAGCAAGGACATCAAGAATTATTTTCGTATGATATGTATATATACATACATACATACATACATACATACATACATACATACATACATACATACATACATACATACATACATACTAGCTGCCCCGACAAACGTTGTTTTGTCACATAAACAACTTATTATAGGTGTGTAAGGATGTGGTATATAAGTGGAAGAGGTCTAATAAAAAATAAATTAATAAATAATTATAATACAGCAGCGACATCTGGTGAGGATGGACCGGTATCAGCTCGTGGGGATAACTGATCAATTATCACTTACGCCGTTATCGACCGGATTCTAAAATTATTAAATTAAAAATATTTACTAAACAGTAGCATAAAAATAGATAAAAACCTATTCGCAGACCATCCGAATGTGTATACAAAATTTCATTGAAATCGTTTAAGGCGTTTCGGGGGAGTATGGAAACAAACACTGTGACACGAGAATTTTATATATATATATATATATATATATATATATATATATATATATATATATATATATACTGGCCAGTGAAATGTTAATTATTACGCGAACAACCTTACTTCTGTATAAAATAAAGCGTGTTTTTACAAGCATATATCAAAAGTTTCCCTTAAATAATAGTTTTAATTTTAATCCGTAAGTGTTTACTCGCAATTCTGAAGCTTTTTAACATTTCCAAGTCTTTTGTAGTTTTTACCGGTATTTACGCAAGTTCTTTCGTCATTTTTATTCTGTCAGTAAAAACACGTATCAATGAAAAAATTTTCATACGTTTGTAAAGAGCCTGGAGAGGGCAGATATCAGTATATTAAAATAAAAAAAATGTGATAAAAATATTTTTGCAGCGTGTAAATTCTAGCATTCCTAATGTCTTTATTAATTTAGTACGAGTTGAAAAGCGTTTGTATAAACCAAACTTTCTATACCTTCTGTAAATCTCTGAAACCGCATGACATATGTCAAAATATAAGACCTTTTTCTATGTTAGGAATGTCATCCGTAACATTTTTTTACAGTGGCAGTAATCAATGTTTCTTTACTAATTATTCGTGTTGCACTTAATGAAATTGTTTTGGATTCCACATATTAAGTTCATTCTCATAGTTGTTATAAACAATACGCGTTACTTTTAGCCGAAGTAGGTAATCACAGCATAGCGACAACTTTACACATTGACTGATTTTTTAAACTTTATTTTGTTAATTTTGGTTTCTGGCTCATTGGTATAGTATGAAATTTACTAAACGGTGATTGTTACAAGTCTAAATTTATCTATCTACAGATCTACCCTGACTTCAATAACTAATACTAATATGTTTACCGAGATACAGAGCCACAATTTTCTTTTTGAATACCAGCTACTCTTAAAGTCTAGATTTAAGCTCGTAACCCGTGCTAAAGATCCTGAGTTCGCTACTGATTGGATGTCCAGCCTTTACATAATTCACAGTTATTATTAAGTATTTGGTTTTATTTATAACATTTTAAATATTTTTGAAGTTGATTTCCTGAAAACATTTACACATACTACAACTACTACGATAATCTAAATCAAATGGCAAGTTCGTATTTTTTTTTATTTTGATTCCTGACGGCTCAAATTCATAAATATTTTAGTGTGTTGAATGATTCTATATCCAGATTTTAGATAGTGAGAACTTACGTGTTTACCTCGAGACCAGCGTTCGTAAGCAGTGTATATTAAAGGTTTTCACCGAGACATAAAGCTATCTGTGTGTGTTCCACTTTTTAATAAATAACTGCGTGGGGAAAATAACTTATCGTTTTCCCATACGACAATCATTTACAACATGTAACGGGTTTTAATTTGATACCTAAATGAGTATTAGCTGTAACAGTAAAATAAATTAACTAACCACATCGTTTGAGTTTTAGATTACACAACTCTGTTATATCGCTTCCCATTTCAAATTTGTTGGCATGGGAACGAATAACAGGACGTGGTACTTCGTAATAGCGAGGTAATTATATCACGTAAGTTTAGAAGTGTGAGAGTATCGTGGTAAATTTGCTTTGACCCTGCATGGGTGGACCATTTAAGAGACTAGACGCGAGAGTGACTTAGTTACCGAACATTGGTTTCAGAGCATAGTCACTAATGGCGTGTGCACAAGAGCTAAACATCCGATACACTTTTTAATTATTGATGTTTAATGGCGTGCCTGTCAAAGTTTCACAACCTCATCAGAAAGGTTATGTCACGCATAAGTATCGTCTTAAGGCTCGGTTTCAGCCGCCATATTTAATTTTATTATATTTAGCTTTTTTGGAATTCTGAGAAGAAAATTGTTAAATCGGCGACTATACCACAAATTCAAATCACCTTGAGTTACAATACAGGCATGGAAATATGGCAATATTGTTTAGTAAGGTCGCAATTTGCCGGGTAAATTATTTATATAAAAATATTTGCCACACAGAATGCGGCGTAGTTATATGTTAACAGCTAAATATATTGGTCTGGACTGTATCGAAATGTAAATAGAATTTGAGGTGTAATCGCATATTTAACATTTTTCTTCTTAGAATTCTAAAAAAGCGAAAAGTAATAAAATTCAATATGGCGACTAAAACCGAGCCTTAACTTGTCGCCAAGTGCATTGCCCTTAAAGCCAAGTAGTCAGACATAAAAAGTTCACGTCAATTAACCTGGAAAACTACTTGACATAGCCCATCATTGGCCTTGGTTTGATGCATAATATTTACATGAATTTTATTTTCCTTAAACAGACACATATTGTTTTATCAGACCGAAAACTAATTTTCTGATCTTACGCTAGTAGTATTAGGTAGTAATTTATTCTGGATGTATGATTGAAAACTAAAATACTAACAATAATGAAATAAGTTATGAGAAAAAACTTATTCTTGCTTCTTATGAATGACCATGCAATCTTAAGAATATCGTTACACTAACCCGTACTGAATTTAGTGGTACCTGGAATTTGTCAAACATGTTGCATCAACCTGTATGTTTTACTAATGCACAGGTAGTTTCTTAATGCGAGATAGCAATAGCGTATAGTTTTGAGGCAGAGCATTATAACCGACCCTCAACATGACATTTATCAACAAAGAAGAAAGGCAGACAATAATACTAGCTCAGTAATTACACTCCATCAGCGAGACAGACTTTGAACACATGGGATGACTTTAGGACATTACAAAAAGTTACTTTTGTATACAGTGGAACCTCGTTAATACAAACCCTGTTAATACAAATTTCTCATTAATACAAAGTGATTTTTATTCTCCATGGAATGGGACAAGAAATGTAATAATTACTTTACTGTTCAATAAAAATTTTGTTTATGCATCAAACCATGCAATATATAGTTCTAAAGTAAAAGAAAGTCATTGTAGTGAAAAGACTAATTGATTTGTGGGGATAAACAGAGTGACCAAAATTTTAGAAACATTTTATGGTTTAAGTGAACACCTGTTAATACAAACCTCATTATTACAGCCAAAATTTTTGTCCCTTCAGGTTTGTATTAAAGAGGTTTGACTGTATATGGTATCCCTAAATAAGGAACTTTTCTTGCAGTAATTTCCGAATAGTAAATATACACATGGCATTTAATCGAAAATTTACTCACATGGTGAGAATTGCGGGAAATAAAAGTAGTATAAAAGTGGACCAATGTCCCCCGCGTATTCGAAGTCAACTCTGGTTACGACGTGTGTAAATATATATAGAATAAATAAGTATATGCATGTATATATTGTTTCTAAAAGACCGGGAGATCAACTTTATGAATGATTCCGTCATTCTTAATTAATGATGAGCTGATTTTTTTCATTTCTTTTACTGTATCACGAAATTTTAAAGGAAATAATCACCCTTAAACATAAAGTGTTCAAATTTTATTTTGGCAAAATACCATAACCACTTAAAAAGAAGAAACTATTCCGATACCGTCAACCCTTCACGAAAATAAAAGTGTGGGACCCCTTATTATTGTTCGCAACCTTTTTACCTTACGCTTGTGTGAGCTTTGATTGTTGTATAAAATTTTTCTATGGGAACTCCGGTTTTCTCCGCATCTCTCATTCCGCCGCTGCTCCACACTCATCTCGCCTCATCCATTCTTCGGGCCGAGCGGGCTACAGGCATGTCTCACTAGTCGAGCAACCGGCCCAACCTTCACCCCGGCCTTCCATCAAACACTATAACGCTCTGCAAAAAGTCGGGAACACGTGGTGAAATTTTATTTTCACTCGAAAGCTTTTCAATCCTGCGAGAACACTGATTGTATTTTCACCTCAAGCCCCCAGATAACAGCATACTACCTTTAATTTATTTAATATTTCCGTTGCCGATATATCAAGGCGAAGAAAAACCTTTTTTCTTTGCGGATAACCAGTATTTATTGCCACGTCTAAAAATAAATGACGAGAACAAGAAAAAATTCAGTTAGCTAAACACATAAACAAGAGAACATTTATTTCAACAGAAATGTAAGAACATTAAATTGTTTAATATTTCTACACTCACACGGCTGATTTATATTTCGCAAACACTGTAAAATTATTTGTAAATTTACCACACCATTGTAAAGTAGTGTCAATAAATTACGTATGGTAATATTGTAACCCATACATAATCGGTTTCTTTCCTATTCGTTTTCAGTAAACAGTCAAATGCCTACTTATGTTAGCAGACTTGTTAGTAACGACACGTGACATTTACTCAGTTTACAAAATGAAGTTTAGTAAGTACCCAATACTGTGTAATATTATTTGTGAAGTTATTTTACAGTGTACTTCTCTGTTATTTGCATATAGGTGTCCATTATTACTCTCTATATTATCTGACGATACTAAATATAAGCGCCTCTAGTGGGTATTGGTCAGAAGGAAAGCGGCACCTTGTAAACATTCTGGAACTAACCTCAGCAAAGGTTAATTCTTCTACAGGTAAAGAGAAACTATGTTTTCATATGAGAGAGTTTGGCTCAGGGGAAATTTCTGCCGTTTGTTTCACTGCTACCGCTAAGAGACCAGAAAAATACGAAACTGCAGTAAAATTAAATTTTAATAGGCTTGGAAATGACAGGAGTCATTTAACCTAATTTTAAAGTGAAAATAAACCAATTTCGCGTTATAAATGATCAAATTCATGTAACTTAAAATTAAAAAATTCAGGAAAGTTCTGAGGTTGGTAAGTTTGCACCCATTTTCGATACCAGCGCTCAAGCGGCAGAAACTTTCCCTGTGACAAACTTTTAACATTGATCTTTCCAACCTGTAGTAGAATTAACCTAACTGAGTTAATGTCCAAGTAACCGACTTAGATGGAGGTCACGCCTCCGTTGTTTCGTAGTTAAACGCGTACTGATGTTCCAGCTATAACTAGAGACACTGGAAAATCGCGGGAATAGTTCACTGTTTGCTAGGCTCCAACGTGATGTATATAACACTGAATGTTTTGTATCAACATTGGCTATCGTTAGATACACTGGTAAATCGCGGGAAAAGTTGATTGTTTGCTAGGCTCCAACATGCTACATAACACTGAAGGTTTTTACCTATATTGGCTATTGTTTATATGAAGCACCGTGCCCCTCTTAAATAGACCCAATTAGAACTATACAGTTTTAACACAGAACGTATGAGATATGCCAGAACACTGTTCACACTTGTCACGATTGAGGACCGTAACTATAGACCTCTTTCGAATGACAACCAACTGCTCACCAATGCTTTCTCTATGGGGATAGCAGTAGGTTGTCATTCGAAAGAGTTTTATAATATCAACCCTTAGACACTGCAGTTTATTGGAGACTATGTTAAATATTTTCGCGATTTTCCAGTGTCTCTAGGTATAGCCTTCTTAGAAGATGGGCTACGTCATAAACACGTCCGAGGCCAAGATCCACTAACTATGTGTTGTGGAAGCGGTAGCACATGATGTCTGGATTTTCACGAAAGGAATTCTGCACCAACTTGCTTCATTGTTAACTGAGTGACGTCGAGGTCTGTCAGACATATTTATTTATATCTGCTCTCACTTAGGCGTAACATTTTTATATCACACAAAAAAAGTAGAAAATACTAAGCTACTCGAACACTGGCAGTTTACATTCCGTTTGCTCTATTTCCCTTATAGAAAAATGAGACACGTTTGCGATACAAAATGGGAATATTATGTAACTTCTTCATATTAATTTTAATTTCTTGCTTCAACTAAAACATTATTATCTTCAATAAAATTTCTGAGGGATGAAAATTTTTGCGAAACATAGTTTTCGTATAATAAAGTGGCGAACCCGAAATTTTTTCTTTGGAAATTTATTACGTTTACAGAATAGGTAACAAAAATATGCCTCGAAATTTTTAACTGAATATTTTATATCATTAATGCAAATATTTATGCGTTTGTAAATAATCTGTAGAGATAAGTGGGTATTACAAACGTTTTAGGAATTAAAATAATGCCATGTGTAGTAGTATCAGTAGGTATATCATGACATATTTTGTTAGAATCATGGCGAAAGTGTAATTTAATACTGATACGTATGTTAACAAAACAGGTTAATTTTAGTATCATTACACGAAAAATGTAGGATACATATTTTTTTATACGAGTGTGTTGCCAGAAGTGAATTTCACATTTTGTATAGTATGGGGTAAAGAAATATATTAATGAATTTATTGCAGCCAAATATCTTTGAAGAATTATATTCTTGAAAAAATAATGACATCTGAAAAGACGTTTATTCGGATCACTGTATTTTGATAACATAAATAATTTCGGTGAAGTTCCTTGATTTTAAACAACCAATAATATTGACAGAACAACCCGGTATTTTTTCCCAATGCATTTGTGTTCAGTTTAATAATATTCTTGGTAAAATAACGACATCTGAAAAGCCATGTATTCGGATCACTGTATTTTGATAACATAAATAATTTCGGTGAAGTTCCTCGAGTTTAAACAACCAAGAATATTGACAAAACAACCCGGTATTTTTTTCAATGCATTTGTGTTCAGTTAATCTCCATACTTTAGTATATTTTACAGAAGTTATGTAATCATTCATACAACCTCTAACGTTTATAATTACCACAGATACATTTTCTACCATATATTGCTTAAATATTAATTAGGATTACACCTCGTCAACAGTGGCGTCACTCGAAAATGCCATAGAAAGAAAAGATACACGAAAGGAATTGACTATTGGTATTGCAAGTAGTGATTAACTATATAAGCATTCTACTGGAGTAATATAAAAAGTCACGAATATACAGATTAATAACCGGGTAGATTTGAATTCATCTACGATATTAATGTTGCTTATTATGTGCACTGGTATTTTACTAAACAAACTCTTTATTTATTTAAACTGTTTTCAAGTTTCTATGTGAGCATAGCTTGCATTGTGTGCTGTAAAACTAGAGGCCGGAAAAATTCGTGGGTTCACTAACCTGTAGGTTAGTTTCCAAGAATATTTGTGAAATAGTCCAGACAACAGCTGTCTATTAGCTGCTTGCTGAAACAGTTAAATGGGCCTATATATAGTTATAGTTTTACTGGTAAGCTACTTCCAGGAAGTGTCGAGTAAGTCAACGGCCAATTGTGAACGTGATACAAGTTTATAGCTGCTGGAACTCTAGCTTGCGTCTAAAAGAATACGCGAAATTTTCAGGTCTCTATTTATAACACTTTAGAAAACAAAATACAATATTAATATTTGCACTGAAAACACGGTAGACATTTCAAAACCACAAAACACGAATGCATTTTAAAACATCGGCTATACTGCAACAAGTAAGAAGCTAGCAACGTTGATACGCAGGCGAGGTTAGAAACCAAGCCAACGTGGTTAATCGTCTTTGTTGATGCTCTCCGACCACAATCTCTACTGTCGCTATGTATCGTGTTTGCGAAGGCAAAAAATTTCGCGAGAGATTGCGTCCATGTTTGAAGTGTGCGCGAGTAAACAGAAAATTCCCTCACACGGAAAATGGAACATGTTTGCGTCGTGCATACACTCCAGAACGTGTTTCTGGGATCTCAGCCATTTTGTTTGTCATTTCTCGGTGCTTCGTGAGAACTGTCCCTGTGTAAAACCCGTCGAGGCGATCTTCAGCATGCAGCAAACTGACAAGAATTTGTTGTTCTGTGACAGGGAAATAAGATTGCTATCTCTTGGCTACAGGAGCGGAAAAATAGTTAAGTAGTTTTACGCAATTGGAAATACAAATATCGCCAACAAGACTGAACACCCACCACATTCAAATAAGTAGTTTTCTTTGGAAAGGGATTGTAATGAAATCCTGAGTCTTTAGCTGGTGTGTTTTACTACATTATACAGTAGCAATAAGTTTCCGTTAATTGTGACACAACCCTTCCCGTTAAAGCGGCCGCTGCGTGCAGCGTGTTCAAAGTTAGTTTCTTCTCAAAGTTTGAAATTTTTACGCCTCTGATCAAATTGCTACACCTTTAATTGCTGTACTTAAACAGTAACTTTGTTTTGCACATAAAACATTATAAAGACACACAAATAATGAATGAATTAGTACATAAGTAAATTAATACCCTCCTGGTAAACATTTGTTACGAACAGGACATTTTAAATTTGAATATTAGACGCAGAAATATTTGCTTCCTGCGTCTAGCATAAAAAACAAAAAAAGTAAAAGTAACTACAAAATATTACGCAGAAAATAAAAATAATTCATGCAATGTATTCTGATGTAAATTTTGAAATAGAATAATTAATGAATCATTTTAAATGTTAGGAAAAATTAAATGAAAACCATATGTAGTAAATACAACTGAATACATATACTGGCTCGTCACAAATAACTTAAAATAATTAATAAAACACCCTGATTAAAAAAATTAAAATGTTAAGAGTGAGTTGATATTAAGTGTCTTACCAAAAACTAAACACAAGGTAATTATGTATCTTGCAAACTATTACGTGCAAAAAAAGGATATGATGAAAATGAAAAGACAAAATGTAATAATGCGATACAGTAACTACCAACGGAATATCACGAACGGGAATCCAGACAATTAGCTTTGGAGGCTGAATACGGATAAATGACGAAGATATGCAGAAATCAATATTTGATCTTCGAAAGAGTTTTACAATGGGAGTGTATGACTGGATGAAGTTTTTTTTTTGACATAATTGATTACGATACAGAAGCCTGCTGTAATAATTTAATAATATTTTTATTTATTTTATATTTTGTGTGATATTAAATGAATATCTTAGTGTGAATGTGTTGTAGTGCATGTGAGCTTTTTTTGTGATAGCAAATTACACTGGTAAAATACAGAACACTGATAAAACTAATCTACACAGAGAACACGTATTTGGAATTAGCAAAGAAAAAAAGTATTTAATTAAAATGAAAATGAATTTAGCGGAAAATAGGTGCTATTCCCTACACTGTAAGGAAAATTAGTGAAATTTGCCAGTGAGCACTGCTCTCAACCAGATACAACAAAACATATTCACAGCACTCACAAAAACTTAAATATTAAATAACAATTGCAGAAACTGTAGTTACAGTTATATTGAGGAAAATTCTGTAATTTAATCTTGCACGGCTATTAGATTTAAATTTGCTGTGTCGGTAAAATTTAAGTCTCTATGAAATTATCTCAGACCTCTGGTTAGGCCTAGGTTCTCCTAAATTAACTACCAAAAATGCAGAAAAATTACTATATCACTTTGAACGTTATTAAATCTTGTTGGAGTCTAAATCAATACAGTTTGAGACGTTTACACTGAATACAGTTCATAGAAGTTAGAGTAAGGCTCGTAAGCGTCTGTCTTACGCGTCATCCCCCGTAGTCTTCAAGTTCACTGAGAAGCTAAATTATAATTTACATTATATTGCCTCTTCTGAAACTTGCAAACTTTTAGCATGACTTCTTGGGCCTAGGATCCGCTCCAACAGATCTCTAAACTCACGATGACGGCAGGATCGGCGTCTCAGCAGAGAAGCCTGCCGCGGGACGACATGCCCTAGGAGCTTTCCAAGAAGAAGTGACGCTAACTTAAAACTCGGTTGAAGTACTCGCAAAAGAGAAAATATCACAATTTCTCTTACAAAGAGAAACGAAAAATTTTGTGCAGTTACTGACCACAGTAACCGAGGTTTTCTTTAACTTTCGTGCGTCATAGCACACTGATAAATACATAAACACAAAAACAATATTACATGAAATATTTAAAATTGAACTTATTAGTATTTTACAATTCTTTTACTGAAAATTATGACTTTAAATATATAAAATATGACTTTAAATTAAATTTAGCATCAATCACAAACGAAATTAATAAAGTTAATCAAATAATTAACTATATAAATTTTCAAAATTTAATTTAGAAAAACAATTAATTACAATTTAGGTGGACTAGTGTAGACATACTACACTGACAAAGAGAACTACAGAGAATAGTAATACATAAATAGGCAGAGTATGCGTTAGTTAACAGGTTACATACACTTTTTAAAATTCCATGAATGGAATCAGGTCAAATAAAACAAAGTCAGCCAAATAAAAAAAAATTGGTAAAAACGACAACACCAAAGCAAACAACATTATGTTTGAGACCTGATATTGTACAACGGCAAACAAATAAAATTCAAGGAACACAAAAATACGACACAACGATGAGATGAAACAAAACTATTGTGTTCTACCCTGTTTAATCGTTGTGTAGTATTTTTGTATTTCATATAATTTATCTGTTTGCCCTTTTGCCAAATCAGGTAGGCCTTGTTTTATTTTACCCGATTCCATTTATAAAATTTTATGTAGTGTACGAATCCTGTTGACTAAAACATATTCTGCTTAGTTATGTTTTCCTATCCTCCGTAGGTTTTTTTGACAGACATCTACATCGCAATAAATTATGTCTAAAAACTTCAACCAGTCAGAAATCAAGATACCGATATTCTTGGACCAGTAAAGTTGTTTCAAAATTTCAACGTTTGACACAACACAATTGTTTAAGTGGACGTTTCATGTGAGTTGTATTCATTTATGTATAGATATATAATGTAAGATATTTATTTAAGCATACGTGTTTGTTCTTTATTAATTTGTTTATCCTTTATCGTTTGAAGTAAGTCAGACATGTTTGGTGAGGATATTCTTAGAATACCTGATTTGAGATACTGTGTAGGCCATAACTGACTCCATCTTCCCTTTTTCTTACTGGGCCCGAATCCTTAGACATTTATCATGTGTACCGTGTCCATTACTTCCTTCTCTTTATTATGATAAATTTAACTAAAAGTTATGTCGCTTCCCTCTAAGTAGGTGTAATACATAGTATACTTTAAATTGTAATAATATTTGATTTTAAGTAATACATATTAGGAAGTTTAAATGGGAAAATAGTAATTTTATATTTGTATGAATTGGTGTTAGTATTGTAGACGCTACTTTGCAGTACATTTTCCTCTTACAAAAAAAAAAAAAGCTCAACCAGTTTTCCCACATCGGCATTTCAAAGTAAAAAATTGCATGCTTTTCGTTCTTGTCAAATGCAAAAACCAATGAACATAATAAAATGAAATAATTCACCTTGATACTATGGTCACGGGCTACTGATTGACGTATAAATAAACGCATTAAAAATACATTGTATTAAATAATTGCTAAATTTTCGTTAGTGAAAATAAAAATTTCCGGGATTTTAACGATTTTTTACGTTAAGGTGTAACAAAATACTAAGTCATAATTTTTAACACACGAACACCTTAACTTGATATGTTTATGTAATTATTGCTGTACTAATTTATTGAAAAACATTTTAGTGATTTTATATCAACATTTATGTACGTTTTCTATTTCATTAAGACTGTAATGTATAACCTAGTAGATTTTCTGTAAATTTGTAAGTTTGTATAAGTGTAAATTTATACGTTCTATAAAATTTCAGAAAATCTAAAAGGTTAATTTTATTTTTCATCGCTAATTATTTAAGCATTACAGGCATAAATTAGTGCAAAATATTATGAAATAAATAATTAGAAATTTCACATTGATGTTAAAATTTTAGCTCTGTTTTATCTTGAAAATGGGAAGCTTAAAAATATGAGCGTTAATCGTTATTATTTACTAAAATAGATGCTAACACGTACTATGTTTAAGTAAAAGTTGATAATTTATTTTTCAAAAATAAACGAAACATCACTGAGATAGGATTTCAGAGTAATTATTGGAGTAATAGGAAACCACATTTATCAAACGCATTGGAAAACAATTTTTAGCTAAAAAACAAACATCTATCAAATCACAAACGTATGGTGTAACGTTTCACGGCAGTGAACTAAAAAGGGGATTTCGCAGAACAGCGTCAAAGTTACGTCAAAATTAATAAATACTCGGAAAATTGCTCCATCGGAGAGGTATAACATATTTATAGATCATAAACGTAGCTTAATGACAGTGTATTAACGAGTGACGCTGGCCGGCGCATGTATTGTGATATATCCTTTACGCCCAAAGTGTTAAATGCGGGGGCAGCGTTCCTGCCATAACGTCATTCTGTGGGAGTTTACGCGGCGACCCTGTAATTTTATTAAACGTGTCACTGTACTAAAGTCAAATGTAATTGTAATTGCAAACGCACCCTGTACACGTATCTTGAGAAACTATAGTTTGAAAAAGCCAGTTACAGCCATGTTTGAGGCCTTAAAAATACTTCCAATGTGCGTGGTGACTTAAAAGTCGTTACGTTGCGCAGCCTGAAGTTTGTTTCCTTTCCGTTGCTAATAATTGTAGACGCAGGTTTACTGGTCACTAAAACAAAATGTAACGCTGGACACCCAGCAGTCAGGGGGCTGCTTCAAGTATTGAATCTATTCCTAGCGTAAAAGATTTTATGGGACAAACGAAACGTGGTGACTTAAAGCTGTCAGAAAACGGGTCACCTTGAGGCTATCCCGTTTCTCTCTGGCATTGTTTTCCGTCGCTGCTCCATTATTATTTCCTGCACTTAAAGTAACAATATCCAGCGTTTACCATCGCGTGTCGCGAAGTCGTAAGGGGTTGGGGTACTTAAATTAAAAAAAAAATTAAAAAAAAAATGAAATCTACAGTTTTTTTTGAAATTGGGATAAAAAGTTTAAAAGAGATATCCCTGGAGGCAGTGACTTTTGGTTAAAAGAACAATTTGTTTCTGTGACTTACGGGCACACCTGCAACTCCGATTCGTGTTCTACAGTGAATGGAAGTTTTAACTCCAAGTGTATTGTGGTTCTACCAGCAAATCACAGACTTGCGGTAGTGTAATAACTTTGTTCTGTCTGACACAGTCCAATGAGTGATTCCTATACACTTTTGCATTCTTCCAATACTAATGAAGCAGAGCTGCAGTGCGGATAATGCAATGAAACAGATGGTTGCAAATTTCTTTTCACCAAAATTGGCTCACTGGCTGTAGCAATTCTAGACTGCATATTCTGTTAATATCATAATGCCCAGAGCTACTTATTCCTTTCCGTAACCTCTTCTAACAAAATACAATATCCCATAATATGCCATCACCACAAAATATTCTCCAGAAACATATAAATATAGCAGTATGATTGCTCATATTTTTGGCAGAAATTAGTTTTTAGAACTTTTT
The DNA here is from genome assembly GCA_003012365.1 of Medauroidea extradentata. Classification (NCBI taxonomy): domain Eukaryota; kingdom Metazoa; phylum Arthropoda; class Insecta; order Phasmatodea; family Phasmatidae; genus Medauroidea; species Medauroidea extradentata. The sequence goes on along the minus strand of PNEQ01099041.1, from coordinate 91,846 downwards.
TCCATTTTCTGTAGTTACTTCATATGGTATATAGTTTGTTACGTGATATGCATTAATTTAAGTGACAAATTCTTTCGTCATAATTTTTTTAAAATATTTTTCCGTGGCAAAAATCAATGGCTTGTTATTTGGAACGTGTAAATTAATAACGTGGTAGTTATAATTCAAAGGAATTATTTACTTTGTTGATGTTATTATTGTCCGCAGTTTTAATGAAAAGTGTCGCCATAAAAAACTGGACTGATAGTAACCAAATAAAATATCTGTATTCTAAAAAGAGGACAAAAATTTATACACTGCATATTATGGTTATAAATGCCTCTGTTAAATTGTGTTATGCCATTTTATACGCGAGGAATTTTTTTCTTTGATGCTGTTTGCTACAACATCGTTCGTACATTAAGTAAAATGAACATGATAGTGGTATTATGTTTGCATTTCCTTAGGAGATTTTATATGACAACATAAAAACCACAATAAAATAATTTAAAATGTTAGCCATTGTAGTAGTGAACCAGTCGAAAAACACTGTAAATAGGATTCTTGCTAGTGAAGAAATGTAAGATATTTCACTGTTGCTTAAAATCAAGAGAAGTACTAAACGCATTGCCTAAAATAGTTATAACATACATTTACAAGGCACTTTCATAAAACAAGCTGAATTATAAAATTAGGTAGTATTTTTTAAGTGCTTTTCTCTCAAACGGAAAATTTTTGTGCTTATATTAGTCTATGCCCGGTAGTTTTACAGTGATAAAAAAAAAAAAAAAAATATATATATATATATTTTTTTTTTCTCCAAAATAATTTTTAAATCGAATGATCCCTAAATTTTGGTTACAAATGTATCATAATTTGTACCTAATTTATATATATATATATATATAACTCTCATATTTTTTAGATTTCTTTACCCAAAGTATCACAAATTTTGCTTTGAAAAAATGCAAAAATCAAGCAATTAATGTTTTGACAACCAAAGGTGCATTATTTTGAAAAAAAAAAAAAAAAGCATACATAGAATTAAAGCATCTTGTAACTATTCTTAATATTGAATTTTTTCAAATAATTTTTTAAAATTTTTTTGAGTTTCTTTCATCAATGTGATAGTAACTACGCAGAATTATCTTCGCTAAACTGATACTATGAAGTAATTAATTATGTTATTCCACACATTGTCCATCTGTAATCACACAATTAGAATGTATTGGTTTGGGAACATACGCCATTGCTCATGTTTTGCTAATCAAACCTGTGTTGAATGACAAAGTACGAAAACTAGCAAGAAAGAACAAAAATAGAAACACACGAAAAAAGGAAAAAAGCATTCCCAAAGGAATTCTGTCAGTTTTTTTTTTATTTTTTATTTACAAGGAATTCTAGAGATAGAATTTAGTCGAATATCGACACAACACGCAGATACAAAAGACAGACACAAATATAGAACCAGATTCCCAATATGAATAAAGATGGAAATACACAAAAAATGAACAGTCGACAAAAAACACAAGACAATAAACAACACAAGTTAAAACCAACGAACAAATGCAACGTTTCGGGGATTGCGATCTCTCCCCGTATTCAGGCTGAGACACAGCTGGTCGGAACACCGAGTTGCTATTTTTCTTTTTTGTGTGTTTTTTATTTTTGTTCTTTCTTGTTCGTTTTCATACTTTGTCATTCAACACAGGTTTGATCAGCAAAACATGAGCAATGGCGTATGTCCACAAACCAATATATTGTAATTGTAAACTCCCATCGCAACAAATATTTAAAATGTAACCATGCTACTTAAATAATTGTTATTTAGTGATTTGCTGTTTTGAGATAGTTTAAATATCCACCAATTTTTAGCTCGTGGAACATAAGTTCAATATTCTAATTCTTTGTACTGCCACAAAAAGAAGTCGGAGTCATGTCTGGATAGTTCAGAGGCCATGCAATCGGGCCGTCACTATTCTCACAATCCCTCAGGGATTCTTTTATCAAGACCATCCCAAATTTTATGTTACAATTCAGGGTTACACCATCGTGACAGAATATTACTGATGACCTCAACTCTTTGATCTGTGGTGCTATCGGGAACAGTTCAAGCATATCCATGGAAACAATGTAGCGATAATTTGGCTGCAATCATTGAACCATTTGCATAGCGTAGAAGTAAAGGCGAAATCGCTTATGTCAGACTTTATGTACAATATTCTTGCTTCATGCAGTTTGCGGGAAGCGTGGCGGATTAATTTACCAGTCCAGCACTCGGCCAATAGCCGCTTCGAGACGAACTGCTACTTCGAGAATGTCTTTGACACTACTAGTTTCTTTAACGTTTTTCAATTTTCCTCATCATGGTTGTTTTTTAAGTGTGGTGCCTTCCAATACAGGTGCCGACTATTCCGTTATACTGTAGTCACAGGTTTCATTTCTGCACACCAGGCAGGTAGCTACACTGGGACTTATTATAAGGGTTGTTATTTTTTGAGTAGAACAATTCCACAATAAAAAACTCCCAGAGTTGTAAAGCATTGTAAAACAAACTGCAGTTCTCTGTTATACATTTATATCGAATTATTTAATCTTTAAATGATGACAGGACTTCACGAAGTTCCATAGTAGGAAATGATTAAATATTTTAAATAAACGTTACAACATCCAATGCAATGGACAGTCATTGTAAGAACACTCACTGAATGTTGAGAATTTGTATCGTCTTCTAAAGAGAAATATAATTATATCAGTAAGAGAAATTGCAAAAAAAAAAAAAAAAAAAAATTGTTTATTTATCCTAGTTTCCGAATATAGACTAAAATTTCTGCTTCTTTGATTTATTTTTATTTTTAATGCGTCTCACCCGAATTAATGTCTTGTTTTTAGTTGTATGACAACAGTTCCTACAACCTTTTTACAATATAATTTTTAATGTATTTCTCATAATTAATTGGGTTGTGGTTGCAATTAGAAGAATATAATAAAACGTCTGAAGCTACACAGCAAAAAACACTTTCTTTGCACAATTAAATTTAGTTTGAATATGAACCTTTGTAAAGTTACCTTGCCACAAAAGTTTTTAGCTTGCGATAAAGAAATCTTTACTTTACAGCAAAGTAAATAAGGAAAAGGTAGCCTATGTTCGAGGTCACATTTTGTCTTAAAAACAAGTTTCTTTGAAAATAGTATAAGTTTCTTTGTTCCAAAGATAGCAATTTTTTTCCAAAAAAAGCTTGTGTTGAAAATACAATTATCTTCCCAACAAAGATTTTAAACTAAGTATCTTATGAATAACACACTTTTGTTACCATGATTGTAATTTTTAAACATGTATTTTATTTGCGACAAAGTAACTTCGCGTGGCTCATATTTAACGTCGTGCTCTTTTTTCTACAGTTTTTGCGATAGTAATTTTTTCAATGCATAAATGAGATCAGATATCAAAAACGTGTTTGGATGTTTTGTTTAGAATGACTTTTGTCGTGATAGCTAATTTTTTCTGGTCAAGAAGTTATTCGGTTTCTACTAAAACGTCTATCAACCAGAATTTCGTTAATTACATAATTAGGTATAACCATAGTGTTTATTGCCTGGAAAACATCAGCTATTATGGAGATAATGATTTTAAGTAAAATTACCACACAGATTTTTGATAGCCTATCTGCCGTCGTTTAGGCGTAAAAATTAATATCGCTAAAAAATGTAGGAACAAGAGAGCATGACAATGAAAATGTTTTTAATGTGTAGAACGAGTCAATCCCTCTCCGATACTTGGCGAACTGTGACTGATAATAATTTATAACATTCAGAACTGGGCCTCAGTTGGGGGGGGGAGGGGTCCCTCCATCTCCCAGCTTCCCTTCTGCTGCTCCTTCCTAATGCTGCGTGAACCATTCACTCTCATTATATCTCGCCTCCCTCTTCTCGTACAATCTATTACTCGGCAGACCTACCAGGAATCCAGTGCGCCTCCGAAGACTACTGCATCTCGGGTGCAAGAAACGAATCCCTCTCTGAGGACGTCAGTTTAAGGATTTTTCCTTCTTTACAAGTATCTGCCGAGAATAGCCGTTCAACAAGTTTTTTTTCCTGCTGCAGAGTTTTTAATTATATAACTCGCATTCAATTCAAACTGCGCGCTGATTTTAATTAAATCTTCCAGTGAGTTCTGATAACTGTATCCTCATTCAGTGTACATTCTGAAATGTTGGTAAATTTTATAAAATTCGAGCTTCGGTAATGAGCAGTTGGACATAGCATATTTTGTAGATTTTAAACTTTTTTTTATCTGTTCGAAAATATTTTTGAACATCCATGTTTGCTTTACAAAATTTAATTTCCGAAAGTGTAACCACTTTTAATTAATAATACAGCCTACTCACAAAATATATTCCTTACTTTCGAAAAATATCTTACAGTAAAACCTCCAACACTAAGAAGGACAAAAAGGACAGTTCAATCCGAGTTTTTAGGCCAAGTGTTGGCGACCAAACGACACAGAAAATATTTCCTTAAATTTATTGTTTTATAACATGATTACAATCTTATTATCATGCTATATGTCTTCTGAGATTAATCAGATTCCTAATGGTTGCGTATTATAGCAAAAACATTCAATATATTGATAGCATAACTGGCCAGAAATTGAGAGAGAGGCTAGGAAAAGTCTGATCGATCGTTGATCGGCTACCGACTAACTATCCAGCCAATAAAATATAGCGATGTTGATGTCACAGTAGACCTCTGTCATACATTGATATATCTAATAATTAGAGATGATGGTATATCGCGAAAATGTTTTGTGCCAAGATAGCCTTGAAAACGTAGCTGTCTGCAGACCAATACCAGGCATAAAATATTACAATATCAGGATTCTTATTGGCTCAGTGAAATAGGGCAACAGCTCCACGTACAAGCTAAAGCCAGTAATCTTCTGGTAAGCTGGACGTGTAATGAAATCCATCAAACAGTCAACATTTCCCGCGATAAACCATCATCTCTACTAATAATGTTAGATCAGTTTACCTTCGGAATTGTATGACGATTCTGGCCAGATATTTGAAAAACTTGTACAAAAATTGTACTGCGCATGTACTCATAATCTTGTGTTAGATCTTCAGATTGCACTTTTTAACTTCAGTTGAACAGTAAATGTTAATGTTCTTCTGAGACCATACTTTCTTAGGCAGTTCACTTCCGTACGAAACAATTTTTTGCACATTCGCCATTGCGAGAGACTGTGCTGTGTTGCAGAATAACCCCACAGCAAAAATAAAATAAAAGAAAGGCCAGTATTAGTTGTCAACAAACGTACTACATACAAACAATTACTAAAAGGAATATAGCTGTGTTATAAAAGACGACACGAATACAGACAAAATAATAGCAATAACGACACAAATGTATTCCGGGAAGGAATATAGTCGTATATAGAAAAACGACACAAAGAAGAACAAAAAAAGACAAAATATAAAAACGAGTTAAGCTCTATGGAAAAATGGCAACAAAATAGACAAGGACAACGATGGTAATACAGACTAACCTGAGACTCGAATGGCTGTAAGCATAAAAAAAAAAAACCGACAGTATTTATTTCCAGAATTAGGAGTTGTATATTATTTGCTTCTTGACGCCAGCTAAGGCTGGCTTTTCTTTACTAATTGTTATTTAGTTGTGGGGTTTTCTGCACCACGGCAAGATTCGTTCGCAATGACGTAAGTCCAAAAAACGACTGAGTTTGTAATACCAAACCACTGGAAGATTCGTTCAAATACCTCATATTCTTGCGTTGCGAGAAACTCGAGCCGAAGTTAATCACAGTTTTCAGCTCGAGCATGTCTCTGTTCTTAACGAAACAATGCTGAGTTTTCACGCATGTGGACCAAATTTGTCAGGGATACCATTCAGTTCATGACATACAACATTCTTTACGTACAAAAACTGACCCCAGCACCCGATTAGCAGGGAAAGCCTCAAACAACTACATTTGTATAATTTTTTTTCGGAATTTATAGATCTCATTTTATTTCTGGATTATTTTCATGTGATTTGGAATTTCTTGCTTTGTTTTCAGCAGAATCTGCCTTCCTGTACTTGCTCTTGGAGGTTAAATATGCGACGCGCTTCTCCTTGCAATCCTTACGTGTCTTATTATTTGCTATTGATGATGTTGCGAGAGTATATAAAAGTCAGTTAGTCCTATTTTTTACGGATAACAAGTCGTCACTATCCTCTCCTGGCGTGGATTTATCGGCACGGTTTAACTTCCGCCCACACGACTGTTAGTCTCGCGACACGCGAATCGGCCCTGGCGGTAACACCCCAGGTCTCTCGCCGTTCGTGACTACTGCACCCTAATGTGTCGTGACGCCCGGCGGCAACACCCCGGTCCGTCGTCCTCACCCGTCTCTCGACGTCTCTCTCTCTCTGCTGTTCAACTCCCCCGCGTTGCTCCTGTTTGGTGCCAAAACCCCCGCCACTTGTCCTGCAGGCTTTGGTTCCTTTGGACCAATCAGGAGCCAGCTTTTCAAAATAGCCCCGCCCCTCGAGGACAGTAAATTCTTGTAATTGTCGCATTCATTTTCACATTAATATTCCCTCATTACACTTGACAATAATTACCACTGTGGCTCCTAATTCCTAATGACCCTTATATAGTACTTACTATTATAATAATTAACATTTGTATCTTAATTTTTACAGGTGGCACTCTCCCCTCTCCGCCAAAAGCTAAGGGAGGTACAAGTGGGGTGGGGGTGAGGAGCCAGACTACCGTCCAGAAGCTGCACCTGCTCTCTCCACAGAGACAAAACATACACATTTTAGTTTTATTTACATATAAACAGTAACATTTACTATTGCTTTCTCATTATAGTTCCATCGGCTTCGTGACATGATGCCGAGGAGCACGAAAGGTCGCATGACCGGTTAATTTTGATATTCAGAAATTATACTGATTAATTGCCATTGCTGCTGATACATGGTAAGGTAATCATTGTGCACGTCACAAATAAGATAATTTATCAGACATCTTAATGCGAGTTCGCCCGAAATTACCAGACTTTGTTGCTGAGCCCGTCATCAACTCAACCTGCAGGCAGATAACTGTTCCATCGTCAGTAGTTGAGTTCTGCTGTTTCATTTCGAACTGTTCCCATTTCTCACCAAGTTCATTATAATTTATGTTATAAAGTTCATACTCCAATAAATGCTGGATATTTACGATATTACTCACTTACAACTATACGCTATTAAATATTTCGTTAGTGGGTAGTTGTTTTGTGAGAGAAGTTGGATAGACATCTCTGGAGCTGCTGTAAAGATGACAGAATGAAAAGGTGATAGAAATATGGATACTTAGTCAAACGGCATCGTCAGCCACATTTTCCTTACACGAAAATCGGGAGATGCAGGGAATTAAATCAGGAACGTCTTGGAATGAAGCGAGTTGCCTGATCACAACACGACCTTTGTGAAAATACATAATTGTAGCATGCAGCAATTATGCTCCTCCTAGGGTGGGTTTTCAGTTGAGAACTCAAACAGTAACTTATGCGTTATGAATAGAGAAATGCAACATTTCCGTTATTTTCTGACAGCTGACTAGACTCCAAGTGACTATAGGCTCGCTCGACGTCTCCCGCTGGCATATATTGACGTGACTTGCCGCGGAGAATGCTTACACGGTAGAGAGGCCAATCTCTGTAAAGACGTAACACACGTAAATGACAACACAAAACGTTCGTGGCCAATTGAACAGCAGATTATGATCTGTCATGTATAGGAACGTGAAGCTTAGTCTGCTACCAAACAATAACGCGAATTTTGCATGTCCCTAGTTAATGACGCGTATAAAATATCTGAAGTCACTTAGCAGGTCGTGGGTGTGGGTGGGGTTTTTCATAAGTGGTATCTGAAAAAGTTATATTTTGTGTCTTTAGTAAAAGTTCTAGGGGTATAGTCATCCAGGGTGAAGATCTTCAAAGCAGAGAAATATCGTGAACGGTGAAAACTATTAACAAAACTATATCTATCATTTCTTCATCCATTTTCATCTATACTTGTCTGAATATAAATTCTGAATATAATAATTTGCAAAAACGCCTGTCAAATAGCAACTTACGCCAAATATGTAATTCACAAATTGACCTTCTGATGGCGGTATTGGCGCTTGTTTCCATTTGCTGGAATTATGCTTTTATGACTTTGCTTTTAACTGTTTTTGCTAAACAAGTGTTCCCACGTGGGCGACAAACGCTTACTGCATAATTCTTAATGACCTGGGCCTAGTTTCTACATATTTGAAGATAGTTATTTTTTAAAACATAAACGGGAGTCGATATCGTCGCTCCATAACTTAAGTATGACTAATTTTAACTACATACTCGTATCACGTTTATAATGTAGCCGTTTGTTATACTTGATTTTGCAGAAGAACAGAACGCAGTGGAAATAAGAACGAGTGTGTAAAGCGCAAATGTAACTTTGATATGTGTAATACTGTTATTGCTATAGCGAACGTAAAATTAGCCTTGATTTATATGGGGTTAATGCGGGTTGCATACATGCGTCTGAAACACTGACACGGCTTCTTAAGGGCGTTCAAGTGTGGAAAAATCATAATTTTATATTTGTATAAAATAGGGTTTGATTCGTAGACACTATTTGAGAGTACATTTTCCTCTTACGAAAATTTTTATACTCAAGCAGTTTTTCCATAATGTCAGTTCAGAGTCAAAATTTGCATATTTTTACTTCATGCAAAACTTGAAAACCAATAAAAATAATGAAATGGAAAAAATCACAAAAAAAACTGCATGCCACAGTGTACAGCTTGAAACATATAGAAACTTTTTGCATAAACATTTTGTATTTTTAAAAAAAGTTTTAAAAGTAATAAAAAATTAGCAAATTTTAGAAAAAAAAATTTTTAAGTACAACATTTTTTTGTAAAGGGTTTCTATATGCTTCAAGCCGTAGACCGTGGCATGTCTACAAAACTAACAAATATAAAACTACGATTTTTCCACCCTGGAACACCCTTAAGGGCGTGATACACAGCAATTTTCATCGACATATTTTTATTTTTATGTTTGTAGCAGGAATTTGTTTGTTATTTTAGACATAACTCGTTTGTAAATTTAACACTTATGAAATTATTTTACCTCTCATAGTTTTTGCTTAAAGCCACGTAAACGTCAAAATTTGCATGTTAATGATTTTCAGTAAGACGTTAAAACCAACTGACATACAAATAACAGCGAACAACAATGGTGTAGTATACCACGTCTCATAAATAAAACCACAAATTAAAATATTTTCGTATTTTTAAAATATTGATTGAGTGTTTTACATTTTTGTTTCAAATATCAACAAACTTATTTAAATACAAAACATGTTTGATTATATATAAGGGAACATGTAGCCTGCCGGATCGTTATTTACCGTGAATTGTTTTAGTTTGGTACGTCAGTTGGTTTTAGTGCCGTACTAAAAATCGTAACATACAAATTTTAACGTATACGTGCCAGTACACAAAAACTATAAGAGATAAAAAAAATGTATTACAGCAAAATTTAGTCACAATTTATGTCTAAATTAAACCCAACCTTACAGTATTTTGTCCAGTATCTTCTCCTTTCTCTCTAGTTGCACTTCTACAACGGACACTCCCCGCACACGTAACCATGTTGTGGTGCGACAGATGCTCGGCATCAGGGGTGTGTGTGAGGGGAGGGGGTGGGGACTCTGTGTCACGTGCTGGTTGGATGTTGCCATGTACCTCGACCCTACGTGACGCCCAGCATCCCACAACAACCGCTGCTCTAGACGTCTGTTCCATCACAACGTCCCAGAGTGTTACGACGCCAGCAACATGGCAACATCGTAATTCGTGAAGTGCGACACTGCACTTTTACGTGAACGGTTTAAAGGAGAAGTGAAATTAAGTACTATATTGACTTAACTAGCTTATTATAAAATGCTTATCGTAAAACGGGTGAATACAAACCCTGCGGTGGATAGAAACACAATTTTAGAACAAAATTTTCATTTATTAACTCTGTTTGAATAACTCTTTTTTTTAGGCAAGCAAGTTAACACAGTTTACAAACTGTACATTTGTTGTAATCTAATTTTATTTCATTAAATTTTGTAAGCTGTGAATTTGTTTCTAATTTTGTTTCCATTCACGCCGGTGTTAATATTCATCCCTTTTTACGTTACATTTGAGGAGGGGGGGGGGGAGAAAGGTAATTCGTTTCTTAATTTTTTTTCCATCGATAGATAGTGACTGTCCTTTCCACTGCAAGACATACGTTTGAAGTTAAAAAATACTGTTCTTTATTTTCGATATGTATTTAGTTTTCTTAAGTTACACCTTTCTAATAATTTAAAAAATAATGTATCATTTCTTATCTTCAAGCAAATTTTGAAGAACCAAAAGACTCGATAATATGTAACTTCATAAAACAGTTCTGTTTATTATTATTTAGAGTATGAATACATAGCACACCAAAAATGGCAATATTTCTTTAGAAATAGAAGAGGTGGTAATGGTGGCCCTAAGGTTGTTCCAACTGTTACAATGCGGCCAAGCAAAATTTGCTAATTTCTTAGCAACTACTATAGCAATTTCTTTATATATTGGCTCATAGATTACCCTAGATGATGATTGAAAGCTTTTGATATACGCCTATATGGTCTGAATATTTTTAACAGAAATTTAAAATTTCTATATCGGTTACTGTTCAATGAATTTCCGTGAAATATTTTTATTCAATAAAAAACCTTTTAACAATAATTATTATCTGCATATCAACATGGTAATATAGAACAGTTTTTATAATAGTATTTCTGAATCTGAAATATTCTTAATATTTCCCATAGTAAATTATGATATTTTATTTTCGCCTTCATTGCGTTTTTCTCACACTACTACTTGATAACACTATCACACAGAATAAGCCATACGGAAAATCTGCAAGACAACTTTTTGATTCTTGAACGCCTATGGGCTGATCTCCAGTACAAATTTCTTTATTCTATATTTATGCCCCAAAGATTTTTATTAACATTAAATTGCTATTGTTCTGAGAACATACAAATAACAAAAATTAACTTGATTATACATATCATTTAGTTCACTTTGAAACAAATTTCAAGACGAAGTTTCTAAAAAATACCGGGGCAAACACGTGAACATTTTCAGTTTTTGTACTTTTTTTGTCACAGGCTGCCAAAGTCCACACGCACAGTTGCCTCACAGATGGATTTTTTTTCTCCCTAGGGTTGGTGCAAGGTTGGGTGTCTCATATGACTTGATCTTGCGATCACGAGTTTTCAATTTCAAAACCTCTTTTGGCATGACCTTTTTAACTTTTACTTCTGTTTGATTTTTCCGTTGACTTGACTATCTAAAACATTCAACGTGGAAATTTTACTGCACGTTATGAGAACGATTAGTATTTCAGCCCAGTTTATATTCACGAAATTAAACGAAACTTTAGTAATCTAACTTTGAGAAAATAATTAATCTCCCAAAAAATGCTTTTGTTTTACGTGAAACAAAACTAGAGAACTCGCAGGGAAGCTAGATGAGGATGAGATAATTATTTAAACTTCCTCACGTACGAGTATTTTGTGAAATATGTTTCATGTGTTCATACCTGTTAGCAAGCAACCTTTCTTTAGTGGATAAACTACACCCTCACTTGCTTTAACTACTCGTTATCGCATCCCCTAAACTCCCTCACCTATCTTATCTCCGTGTAATCCTGCTGTCAAGCCTCACAATTGTTATGGATTTACTACAACATAAAAAAGCAACGTTACACGATTCTTGCCCCCAAAGACGAGCAGCCTGTCGAAAACAATTGCCGTGCACTAATATGTGTAGTAAGTTCAAGTACGTCACACAGCTCTGTTCGCTGCGGATAAAACTCCCGCTGTCAGTTTATTAGAATATCGGAACGTTTCCCGCAACTGACTGTTTGGCAGATTCATACGTCTGAAGCCACAATTTAAATGTAAAAATAAGGCCTCGGCGACAAACAGATGGATGTCACCCCCATTGTAAGCGCTTATAACAGAGTGTGTTCATATCATGAGCGCCTTCTACGGCAGTGCCTGCTCCTCACCATTCTTCGTAGCAGGCCCATAAATTTTATGAGGTATTACATACGAGCCGTTTACTTTCCACTCATTTCCGGTTTTATTCAGCCGCAGCGCACGTGTAGGAGTTGAAGGGAACATAAAACTTGAGATTACCGAACACAAGGTGCGCGTTGCGATTGGAGCCCTTTCATACAGAACAGGCTATAAAACTTGCTGTGACATTTTCTTCCCACTATTTCCTCAGCTTCAGCATCCTAATACCGCTGATTGTAATGCCTATAGTCGGAAGCGAAAAATTCTTCATTTTATGTATGTATTGCATATAGTTCCACTTATTTATAATGAAGTTTTCTCCTAGCGAAGTATTTCGGTTATAAAAACAGGCAGTTACAGTAGTCAAGGATATTGAAATACTGTTTAGACATAAATATTATTGGGTTTAACTGCTTCGCAACTAGGAGTTAAGATGTTGTATCTGTTTATCGATGCATAATTTTCCTCATAATATTTTTAATTCTTTACGTAAAGTCATTCCAGTTTCCTCTGTCGTCGTCACACGTCGCATCGCTTCCAAAACGGGTGCTTTACATATTGCGCGATAGACGCGACGCGATGTGGGAGATGAGGCACTAAAAATTCACGTTATCGCGAGTCATAGTTTGGCTGTCGCGCGACAAGTAATTAAAATACATTAAATGTAAGTAATGCCTTGCCGCTGCTTACTAAAGTCTTGTACGACTGTCAGTCATGTTTATTTTGTTTATTACTTTTCCGTTTATTTTTAATACATTTTCGATACCCACTGGCATTCCAACGTGTGAAAATAAAGTCACAATTACATGTTCGCTTAAGTCAGTTATTATTTTCTTAAAATAACAAACAAAAATCCTTCATAAAAAAAAAAACAAATGCCATTTACAACAAACTCACCAATTTCACCACCATTTGGGCAAAAATAAAATTCCGTTTTGCAGCTTTGTCGCGATGCGAGTAATAGAAATTCTTTCTATAATGAAGTCACGTCAAGACATCAATTTTCGTCTCGCTGACGAGGTAGAACCCTCGATGCTGATTGTTAGTCTATTCATGTCGCGCCCTCCTTTACGTCGTGCCAACGTAAATCCACTATTACGAAGGATAGGAACACGACACGTTATTTCTTATCCCGGTGTCAAGAAAATGAAAACACCAGCTTAGTAACGTGAATAACTGCCTTGTAGTTGCAGCACATTTCCTACCATTACGGCCGGCGTGATAGAAACGTAAGCGCATTATTTATAAACCTCGGCGGATGTAGAGACCACCTGGCGAAGCGATGTGCGAGGAAGGGTAAACTGTTGTTATCGGGGCTTGTTGTAGCAATACCTACCTTTCCCAACGGCTGACGATGTCGTATAAACACCTGCATAGTTCCCTTTATTGCTCGGCATCCATTTCTCAACCTCTTTCCTCTTACCACCTCTCCCTTCTGTCGGCTGAACCGCCAGAATCCGCCAGCGAGATGGAACTTTCTCTGGAGCAGAGGAACAATCCCATTCCCTCCTCAGCCAATCCCTTTATTTCCTTCGCCCTTGCTCCCCAATCTTTTTCTCGGTGGCGGAAGGAAATCGAATAGCTGGGAGTACAAATATGTGGAGGACGGAAGGGATAATCCCTCGCGGTTTGGTCTCTCTGCAGGCGGGCAACTGCTTCTAAGTTTGGGACCCCGGCGTTGGTGCAGGAGTTGGTACAAATAGATTCACTAAATAAAATCTTTGCAATTGGTTTCTGAAACTTTTGTTTGCGTAGCTCTCGACTTTAGGGGTGAGTGTTAAACTATTGTACTGTATTTTCAGTTTCCGTTCAGTAACATTTATTCAAATTGTATTATCAAAAATTTCTCTTCGACAAAGCCTTGGTAAACTGTTTGAATCATTCATTAATTTGTCAACCAGAATCTTTGCAAGAGAATTATAGGTCAACGTTAAATAATTCTCTAGCAATGATTATGCATGACGAATTAATGAAAGATTTCATTATTATTTATGTCAAGCAGTTTACCAAGCATATATCCTATGCTTTGCCGAAGAGGAAATGTTGATAATACTATTTGAATAATTGTTATGGCAAAAAAACTTGAAATACAATAAAATTATTTAAGACGCCCACTTAAGGGCTCTCTGTACCGAAAAATTTGAAATTTTATGATTGTAGCAAACACTGTCCACTCTTACACAATCCATTAATTGTAACTCCCCAAAAATATTATATTTTTCTGTTGTTTTTGTACGAATGCATCTCAAAGTAGCTATGTGCCTATTTTAGCTGCTTACCGAAATATAAACTTTCAAACGATACGAATGAAATAATTTAGAGTGAAAGTAAATATATTAAGATATAGAATAACGCCTTTTTGTTTCATGTAAAAATTAATTTAAGAAATACGGATACTTAAAGATATGCAAAATACAGATACTTAAAGATATTCAAAAACTTTGTTAATTCAAGATTTTTGTAATAGAAACAATTTTTACGTGAAACTACAATGGTGTCATTCTGTAGTAATAAATTTGCCTTCATTCTAATTTTTTTTTTTCGGTTGTAACGTTTGAATAGCCTTAACTTTGATTAAGTAGTGAGAATAGTCAAATGGCTACTTTGATATGCGCCTGTACGTAATCTATGGAATGAAAAGAATATTTTATTTGTGGAAAATCACTTTTATTGTAACGTGAAAGAATTGGACAGTCTTTGGTACAGTCATAAAATTACAAATTTTTCGGTGCACACAGACGTGAGGCCGTTACAGTGTTTACGGCGCAACTGTACAACCATCATTAACACAATTTAAACAATGGCTATTCTTATGTTTATAGTAATAAAAGTATTACGCATGTCGTTACTATATTAGCATTTTATTAATGATATATCCGTTACTATTCCAGCTGCGTTCTGTAAAATCGAGTATAACAAACGGTTACATTATGAACGTGAAAAAGAAAAACAGTTTTGTAAAATTTGCAGTCAGCCGTTCCTTACATTTGACTTTAGAGAATGCAGCTCAAGTAACAAATGTGTCTTTAATAAAACACAAATGTAATTTTTATAGTGTAATTCTCTCGTTGCTGTAACGATATCACGATTAGCCTAGATTTAAAAGATGTTAGTTAATGCGAGTGGAATACATGCGCCTGAGATGATGGAACTGCTTCTTACGGCCATGCTGTCATATTTCTGCAGTTTTCGTGATAATAAGTTTTTAAGCCAAAGCGAGAGAAGATATCAAAACTCTGTTTGATAGTTTCCTTAACAGTGTTTCAACCATGTTGGCTAATATTTTCAAGGCGGTAACTCATATGACTTTACCTAAATGCAATTTACTAAATTTTTGTTATTTGACTTATTAGTCGAAACTGTAAAATTTCTTGTCTTGAAATAAAAATATCGCAGATACAGCAGAAAGGGGAAACCATGGTATTAGGCAATAGAAAATGTTATGGCTAAACTTCCGGCCAGTGAAGTGAGGTCATGGTTGTAATAAGAATATGATACTTCTAGGTATAGATATATTTTGTGCTGTGGAATATGTGAATTAGTTTTTGGAAAGGTCACTTTTACTGTGGTTTCTGTTCTTGTAGATTTTTTTTAATGTTGGACTGCTCAAATCAATCGGCTGGAGTATTTCACAAAGCTAGATATAACTATTCATCCTGCTTATTTTAAGTTTTATAACATACTTTCAAAAAATCCGTCAAAAAATCTTAAAATATACTGTTGGAATAGTCTTTGAAATAATTATGTGAATACAATTAATTTCTTCGAATAATGTTAGTAAGCTTTGAATCTTACCGGGACCTACCGTCTGAGACTCCGAGCTAAATAAGTATAATATTATGATTAAATACAACCTAAACAACACAGTTTATGCAACCAACTACAATTGCTATACCCGAGACAGACTTAAGAGCATGCAAGACACTTATAAACATTCTTAGTAAAGTATCTTTTTATACTTTGGTTAAAAAAGTTGCTCTTACGTTATACAGAATTTATAAAATTTAACAAGTGATGCTTATGTAGGTTAACTATAAAACAGGAAATATTTGTTTAACGGATTCCTACTTCATTTAAATTAAACAGAAACCTTTGCAAGTATAACTATAACCAACACAAAAAAAGCCTTTGCGAATATACAGATTTTAGGAAATCCAACTCATATTTACTAGTTACCGTTTTGGTATGTTTGTTTTTTAAGGTTTGTGTACGCAATTATGATTATTCAAGTGAAGCATGAAGCCTATTTTTTAGTAATGAAAGCAGCGATTGCTTTGCAATAATCCTAAAATACTACTGTAACCTAAAGGATGCTGAATGTTTACAGCAGCGGTCTGTAATAAAATCCTACTGGTTTAGGCATTGCACAGCACAAATTAACTCACATAAATAATTCTCTGTTGTATGAAGTCAAAGACGTTACACAATTTCTCACTTGTGGCTACTGGCAATTTAATTCCTTATTTTAAAAATTATAGTTGTTAATTTGAATCCTTTAATTAAGTGTTTTTAATTTTCTTTCTAAATACACTGATACAAATTGATTCATATGCAACCACGACAGATATCCAGTTTATTTATATGCAATAGTAAGCCAGTCAAAAGAGATGTTAATTTACATGTCTGGAACATACGAGTTTGCAACGACTGTGGTTTGTTAACTTGATCACTTAGGAATACGCCCACTTCTATGATTGGTGTTTTCAAACCATGTGGTCGCTTCGTGCTGAACATTAACTTCCACTCCTCATAGAGAGCGGCCGCATTAGCATTCCGAGCATGTATTCCACTCTCGTAAAGTTACACGTCTGTTAGAGAGAGATAGAGAGTGAGATAGAATTATCAAGGCACGAAGCACGTTCCGTGAGGCTTTATGGGCTACGATCACCTCTAACCAATGAGAGGCGATGGACAAACCGATGACATGATTATTTCTTTCCAAAGCACTGTTGTCGGTAAGAAACACTGTAATGTTAACTCATCTCTGTTTCAAAGTCCAGTATTAATACGACTTGACTAATAAATTTGGTTAGAAATGATTTGCTATTGGTTTTGAGACAAACATTTACAGAATGGGCTGGAAAGCAGTTAAATAGTATTCGGATTCAATACCGTTAGTAGTAAGAACATACATATTGAGAATAAAAACTTTATAGTGAAGTGGCGGTACGAGGGATACGTCACTAATATTTACATTTATCGGAGTTGTATGCAAACATAATGCAATGGAGATGTGGAGAGAGAAATTATAAGGGAAATACACACGGATAACGTTAATGTTTCCGTAAACATGAATTAAAAATGTATTTCACGCCTTTTACAATGGTAAGGGGCCAAGTGGAGCATTTTTAGTAAATAATTAGCTATTCAATGAAATATAAGAGAATGGTAAAGAGAGTGATACATGATATATATTCGCGCTGTTTTAGAGAATGTCACGATATAAAACAGAAGTAGAAATGTATGCAAATTAACATGATTTTAGTGAGGTATTAAGAAAGATAAAATAATGCGTGCCTGTTTCAAAAACTTTGTTAACGTTTTTATTAATATGAAAATGAAATAATCCAACATTATAACGCTTATATTACATAAACACTTCCGAAAAATGATATCATTCAGACTATATTGAACTACGTTATTCATCGTCGCTTTTTACAGAATTTTCAACATTATTTTCATGTAACTCGTTCTTAAAAATTGGCAGCGATCCAAACATATTTTAAATATTTTTTTACAGACATAAATATGATTTTACAGTTTGAAACATTTACGTTTAGATTGCTGTTAGTGTTTTTCTCTCTCTAGTATCCTATCTATTCTGTAGTTAAGGGAATGAATATTTCTTATCTGTTTGCATAGCCAAGAGGGTACGTCGCATTGGGTTCAACTATTAAATAAAATATATATTTTTATCGGCTATCTTGTAGAAATTGCGATGCAGAGAACCGTTGTGGTTTCTACTGTGAGGATGTAAAATAGTATTTAAAATGTTATTTTTTTAATTTTTTAATTTGGCACTGTGAAACAGTTCAAACGATAGTTAAAGATGTGCAACGAGAAGTTCATCGAGAAGAGAGATTGGACGACGCACGCGATAGCTCGTGTATAATCGCATATGATGGCCCGTATATGGGTAATCAGGTGCGAGGGAATACAGCGGAATGAAGGACGGATGGGTGTCCATTAGCCGTACAAGGAAAGTACCTACGCAACCCAAGACGAGAATACTTCCAAATTCATTTCATTACCAGCTGTCGAGTTCCAGGTTTGTAAAGATGCCGATGAAAATACTGACAACCAGTAAGGTAAGATAAGTGGGCTTTACTTCTCGTCGACAGCGAGGTCATTATAAACGACGATACACAACTTGGTATAATGACAGAAGCTGGGAAAGGATTCGGCCATGGCCTTTGTTTAGGAACCATACCCAGCATTCGCCTGAAGCGATTTCGGGAAACCATGGAAAACCGAAATAATGATGGCCGAAACCGGGGATCGAACCCGTTACCATTGCGCCACCTCGCTTGTTTGCCGACAACGGCAATCCTGATACGTAGAAAACTCTCTTGTTCGGCAGCAGATAACAAATTCAGCTATTTTTGTGTTATTTACTTAATACGGTCTCTTAAAACTATTTTGAACACTGCTAACTTTACTGATATGAACTAGAAGTAGTTTTTTCCTTTACACCGTTATCAATCTTTGCGAATGTACAGGAATTATAGAAAGTCTCCTTACGCGTGAGTCATATAGGCCCTACTCAATGTCTGGAATTAAGTTGTTAGTAAATTAACTTTTTGCTATGTGCCTGTTCATAAATACTATTGCTCGTTTCTCCAATTTAAAATTTTGACACCAAACTACAGAACAGTAGATTCTCACAAAACAAGACGGAAAACATTTTAGTCCTAAATCAATCCAGAGTAAAATTAACTTATTTTGCATTTCTCATTAATTCCATTAAATTAAATGTTCTTATTAGAACATCCCAGGACGTTTCGAACCTCGTATAACTGGAAAAATGATTCAATGAGGTGTCCGTTTCGTCTTCGTTCTGTGTGTAACGGATGTTTTATGGTACAGTATCAATCCAGATTTGTTGTCAATTCTAGTTTGAATTTGAGTATAAATAATACTAAGAACTGCCACAGTTTGTTAGAGACATGTTTAACCTCATAATGTATGCTGAAATATAAAAAAATTGGTAGGTTTCATACGTAACAGTTTTGAATATTTGAAACGAATGTTTTCACTGCGATGCTTGTAATAACGCAACCAAACTTTATTAAGCATTTTGCATCTGTATACCTCTCATGCATTACCATACAAGATGTACAATTTAGTGCTGGAACTATGATAAACGTGTAAGGTAACGTTATAACCAATATAAAAACAACTAAAAAATAATCCGATTATTGTTGTGTGTGCTTTATCATTTGTATCGATATTCCTTTTCGAGAAGGATAAAAATAGACATATATATATATATTTTACAAATCGTAAGTCTTAGAATGTCATGTATATGTTTCTAATATACATTTTAATGAAGTGTAGTTATTCGTTTAATTTATATTACTACAATGTTTCCAACTATCTTGTTTAAACACTGGTTAAGGAGAGAAACATATTTCTGTGAATTTATTTAAAACCCAATTTACACTGGAATCCCGCATACACACAAATCACTTTTACTCTTGAAAAATAAAAAAAAAAAATTCTTTATCCCTTTGCTTTGAACAGTAATCAACTAAACCGATTAATGCGTTATTTACATTTTAAACATGAATTATCACACTCGTTCCCATTACCCATTTCAAATGTCGTATATTTATGTTTTTTATGCTATGCACTTCAAACACCACGCGCTGTTAGTAAAAACCGAAATCAGAGTAGATGTTATGTAAATGTTGACATTTAGCAAAAAAACAAAAACACGTTTTACTTAACGAACCGTAATGAAATACGCTTGACGCTTTTATTCCAAGAACTATTTCCCAAACGTTGTTAAATGCAATGACAATTTTATCAATACTGCTACATTAAAATGACTACAATTTCTATTTGTTTTCTGTTTTCTTCTCAGAACGTTTTTCACGCGCATTAAAGATAACAATTTGAATTACTAACTAGAATGCACTGAAAAAAGCGTTATTTGATTATTTATTAATATCTGGTGACCATAACACAGAAAAATGTACTATATGAATTTGACAAAATGATAAAAAAAAAGGGGTGGGGGTTACAAGTCATGCAGGAAAGACTGGTATTTTGCTTGTATCAGTTCTTTAGAAGCACTCATTTAGAAATTAAACGTTAGTTCTCCGATTCAATACATTACTTTATGATAAACTCAATAATACATTACACCTGACCAGTATTTATCATGTGGCTAGCCAAATAATATATTTTATTCGTACATATATTCTTGCCGTTTCATAGTCGTCTGGTAGTACGTTATAAACTTTGGTGACTAAATATGGAGAGGCTTTGGTATACTTGTAAAGCACTGTAATGAAATATGTTTGAGTAAATATGATAAATACAGTTCTATGGATAAGTCAATGGAAAATGTAGCACGAAGGGTGATACCCGTGTTAGAAAATACAAAATTCATTATTTTAACTTTCAACCGAATACTAATAAATTCGCACATGCGATCACGAATATAATTTCCTCTAGAAAGACAAAACGTAAGCTGTGGTTGTACAAAACACCTTGCAGCATGAGTGTACTTATCGATGGTAAAACCTATAACACACAGCCTACAGAAGTAATATATTTCACAAATATATTATATATTGAATCCTTAATATCACACATGAAAACACTTTTGCACTGAACAAAATTGATGATTATTATGAAAGTACTGAGATTTTCATGAAATTTTTGTAAAATATTTTGTCCTCGCCAAATGAAATAACTTAATTTTTTTTTCTGATAACATAGGGGCTGCGGTGACCGAATGGTCCCCTCCCAGGGCGATCTGGGTTCGATTCTCGGCGGGGTCGGTCTCGGATATTTCGCACGTGGGAAACGAGGCGGATGTTGCCGTTAGCCGACGGGTTTGCTCGAGAAACCCCCGTTTTCCTCGTCTCTCATTCCGTCGCTTCTCCATACACATCTCACCTTCACATTCCTCGGACATGAGGGCGACAGGCATGTCTCGCTAGTCCAGCAGACGCCACAACATTCACCCAGGCCTTTTCTCGCATAGAATGTGACCCTGTCTATTGGCGGGAACACGTAGTAGATTTTCAGTTGTTGGTAGTTGCTTAAGAGTGCGTGGTAGATAAATAAACGCTGAAAATATTAATTGATTTCTACGCTTTTTCGAAGGCAATGTGGATAAAATACTCAATTACAATCCTAGATAATGATATTTGCCAAGATTATGAGTAAATATGTATCCAGAATTACTAATTCGTTACGCGTGATCTGCTACTGTTTAACTTTCGCAAATTGGCTTCAAGAAACCTACAGTTTAAGAGTAATGATTTTAACGTTGAAATATGTACGTGTTATATTAGATTGTTTACATTTTAAACATGACATGTCATACTCATTCGTTGTATACAATTTCCACTGTGTATATCAGACTGCTGAATGTAGAAATTAAAACTTTCTGCGAAATGACCTAAGTAACTCCCCCCCCCCCACCTTGCGTACAAAGCAACCAATACCAGACGAGGGCACGTGAAGTATTTCAGGCAGAATGGTAAAATGCGTGTGTTACGTTAAAAATAAGTGCATGGCGAGCGGACACGTGCGCAGTTGTGGAAGATGCGGTGGACCCTCTGTGGCGACCTGCCAGCTTTGTGCGTGGTACCTTGCGTCACGACGCGGTAATTCACTCGCTGTGACGTCGACGTCTGAAAACCTACCGCCCCAGGACTGTCGCTGCCCGCCCACCGTCGCTGCTTTACGAGTTCGTCCCGCTGAAGAACTGGCGCGCGCCGCCAGATTTGTGGCCCTCGTCCTCTTTCGAGCCCAGTGATCCGTCCCCTGCCGCCGCAACTTTGCCACTTGTCGTCGCCAGCGATCTTTTATTAGTCGTCCCAGAGAGAAAGAGAGAGAGAGAGAGAGACGGGAGAAAACAAGTTTCACATTCCTTCCGGTCTTTTGTTTCGCGTGCCTGATGTTCATAGCTCCTCTTGCCAGGAACTTTAGCACCAGAAACGCCCTCTCTACAGTTCTTTACAAATTCAGTGACGAAGAGAGACAGAGAGAGAAGAGAGAGAGAGAGAGAGAAAAATTTATTTTTGCCTCCTAACTTCATCGATAAAACGCCCTAAAAATATGTTACCAATGTCGCCATCACTCCTAACACTGCCGAATCATTAACTCTAAGTTTGTATATAAATAAGGGAATGTTACAAGCCTTGGTGTTTTTTTTTTT
This sequence comes from Medauroidea extradentata, assembly GCA_003012365.1. Taxonomy (NCBI): domain Eukaryota; kingdom Metazoa; phylum Arthropoda; class Insecta; order Phasmatodea; family Phasmatidae; genus Medauroidea; species Medauroidea extradentata. The sequence continues at coordinate 69,315 of PNEQ01099041.1, read as the reverse complement.
TTTTTTTTTTTCAAAAATTCATGTCTAGAAACACTTTGGCTTTGGGCTAGTGTACGGAAGCTGGCGAGTCATTTTTAAAAGTCTTTAATGTAATTTTTTTCTTACATTCCCTTAAATTATATTTTGTTTGCTTATTCTTGTGTGTTATGGCCGTGGAAGGCGAGAAATATTAAACTGACAATTTGTTTCAAATTTCACTCTGAGCTTTGAAACTAGTTATAATGGAGAGCGTACTTGATATTATCACTTTTGTCACATCCAGTAAAATTTTTTAATGAACTTTTGATGTGACGGTGCCATACAACGGAAATAAAAAAGTTATTTAATATATTTAATAATATAACCAATATTTGTGTTAAATTATATTATATGACAGCCACATGACTATCTCTGTGGAACATATTTATTTGACATAGTTGAATTATTCATCATATAGCTCTAAAACCTCCCAACTCTCAGACACAAAGAGAGTATATATTTAAATATTTTAGTAATTTATAATTAATCTATTTGTGCGCATCCATTATAGTTTGTTGCTTTCAGAATTTTTTTCTGTAAATTTTAATACTAATTTTTCGTGAGACACCGGCAGTTAAAGACCGTCAGTTGACATTTATGTACATTTAAATTCGTCCAAATGTACGCTATTGTATTCGTTGTTTTCTAAGTTTTGTGATAAGTATGCTGAGAGAAAATTCACTGACGTTAAACGAAATCTGCTTGGTGCAACCAAATTATTTATTTGTAAAGGGCAAAAATAAATTTATGTTACAAAGACTAAATCACTTGTTTTTATTTAATTTCCTAAGCATAAAATTTGTTGAGTACAACAAAATATGTGTCTGGCTTTACATAATTATTTCGGTGACAGTAATATAATACGAGAATCGTAACCACGACCACTTGCACTTACGATAATTCCGAACGTTAATGAGTGACGCGTGCTAATAGACGCATGACTCGGAAAATGTATCACATTTACGCATGTGGTTATTATTCAATTTTAAGTCTCTACTGTTAGTTTTCTGTAGAGATTAATACATTTGATATGTTTGTATAGGACGTTCAGGATAAACTGAACACTGCTTAAATTTTTCTGCGAGCCGTTATATCACCATCTTTAAAATTTTAAAACGAAAACTTCAGTGTAACTAAAATGTAGTGTAAACATTTTCAACATTCAGGATTTTACTTATATAGACCCGGATAAAAACATTTTACTGATAATTTTAAGTGTCGGGTAGTGCTCATTTTAATATGAACCGCCTATACCTGAGTTTGACTTCGTTATTTTAATAAATTAAATAATATTTATTTTAGTTAATGAAGTTTAATTTTATACACAAACAGATATAGCTACAATGCTATAGGTACATAGTATTCACCGGAATAGAAAAATTTTCCTTGAACTGTGATTTCAAATTACGGAGTGAACAAACGTAAATGTTTGTTCAATGTACAAAATGCACACTTGTATACTTACAAACTAATTACTAAACTAATTTCAACCAGATAAATTTTCCAGGCGAAAGTAATTTACCAAATAAACTAAACATATATAGTTGGGTCACGAAAATCAAGTTTGTGGTTACTAGTAATTTTCCTGGCAACAAAACATTTTGTTAGCTTAATAGGGCGTGGTAGATAAAAATGCGCAGAGTTATACAGTTGAGATCTACACTTTTTGAAATTCAATTTAGAAAAACTTCAAATTAATAATCCTTGATTATAATACTCGTGAACTTTATTAGAAAACATTTACCTAGAATGATGCATTTGTTAATTGTGATCTCTTGCGCCGCAATTAAATGTACGAGATTTCGACATCAGAGATTGTTCCTCAGATATATGCTACTCGAGAAACATTTTTACTCAAAAGGCTATTGTCTAGGACTGCTATTTTTTCCTATTTGGCAATTGGCTCCGAGGGACCTACAATTCTGATCTGATCCTGAATTATATACAATGCACTCTAACGTAAATATTTATATCGCCATATTAAAAAAAAGTTTAAGTTATTTATAAGTGTACTGACGACTTCCTCTTCCACATTTGAATGATAGTTCCCATCCACGTACTACCAAGCCTTATTTGTTTACACCTGCGTGTCAGTTTAGTCTAAAAAGTTACAATTTAAAATAACTCCTGTAGTATATACACTTGCTCCCTACCACATTCAATGTTGGCGGCCCTGTCCCTTTACTGTTTACTGATGCTGCAAAGCAACTCATGCAGCAGTTCATAAATTTCGGCTGGTTGGGAAACAGAAAACTTTTAAGTGGTAATTTATGAACTCGTACACTTTCCACGGTAAGATCATAAATAATGAAAAAAAAAAAAAAAGTTTAATCAAAAGTCTAGAATTAAAAAATGCTGACCTACTTTCCTCACTTGCGTTTGAAGAAGAACGGGAAACTGTCAAACCGCAGATTTAGCAGCGAGTCTTCTGAGATTTCTGAAACACTTATCACTGAAATAAATTAAAAGTGTGTTTAATTGTTTCATCTAATTTTCAAAATATCTTTCAAAATGAGTGTGGTTTATTACAGTAAATTTAAATTTTAGCTATCTATACTTTTTATTATCATCACTTTAGCCTAGCCGCTAACATATAACAGTTACAGATTTGCAGATAATTGTTTTATACTTTCATTGTTTTGGTTCACGAAATTGGCAAACGTTGTGGGCAGCAGTGACGTAGTGGAAAGACCTTTCAAATAGCATTACGGAAATTCACGTTCGTTTTTATTGCCGTTGATTGGCTGGTTTTCTCCGTGTACTTCTGTTTCTCCCAACTTTTCATTCCGCTACTAATCTCATATCATCCGCACGAATGCGGCTGGACCAGTGGATAAAACGCTTGGATTTCAACATGTTAATTCGGGTTCGACCCCCTCATCACAATATTTTTGGCTACATAAACCCAAGCAGGAACAGACTTACTGCCGACGAGAATAGTTAGTTACGTTGCATAAAAGTGATAGGACATATGACCTTCCCTATCACGGTGGGGAGTAGTAGTTACCATTTCACCTAACAACAATCCAAGATTTGGTTAGCCATCAGGGACCATCTTAGCCGCTTACGAAAGGTTTACTCTTCTACTCGATAGAGTATGCATTACTCTAAAATCTGGTTAAAAAAAACCTTGCGCGATTCAGTTTACCGGCCCGCAAGATCTTCAAATGTTAAACTCGTTCTCTTGTTCTCCGGATCTACTCAAATCTGCCCAGATCGGGAGCAGGATGAACTGTCACCAGAAGACAAGAAACACGAACACCTGCGTGAAACGAAAATAAATACATGCTCCCGCGTGTGAACGCAAAGTAAATTAAATTGTAAGGTGCTTGAGTGCATGTTCATCAGAACAGACGATGTCAGAATGTAGTATTTTTGTTGGACGACAATACTGAAAGAGTTTACCGAGTAGAAACGTTGCAAGAAGAACGTAGTTCTGGTACAGAATAACTTATATAATTATTATTTGGCTGTATAGACAAATAATTTTTTACCATTTTGAATATATTCACATGTAGTAAACTCTCAAATGTGCACAAAGCAGCGTTAGCGTTTATGTGTCAGAGAACTTTCACTTTACAATCCCTTGTTACTGCTACGGAAGCGTTTTGGAGGTTAAGTCTGGCATTTTTGTACAGTATCGATTACTAGGCCGCAGTTTTAATGTCATGAACGTATATTATACCATTATAAAAGGGAACTCTGCACTGACCGTACTTTCTGTAACCATAGGTCTGCCTTATCGGCGACTTAAATAAACCGCTTCTGTAAATTTTGCTTATTTTTTTTTTTTAACAGGCCACCAACATACTGCCTTTCGAGTTCACGTACGCTCGGAAAAAACAGTTTAAACATTCGACGGCTGAGTAGATCCGATCACATGATCAATACTACCGAGTAGATTATACCTGCCACGTTTTCGTAAACACCTCTTGAATAGACAGAGGTCAATCCAACCACTAGGAAACCCCATCGTTGCGATTCCCGTCACCAGAGGAAACGTACCAGAGTTCCTTCTCAGAGCATCGTAAGCTTCTAGTCTTTACACATACACTGTAAATAAACTTCCTTAAATTTTTAGGAAATAATAAACCTAAACGCAGTATGGGACAGTCAGTTACTGTATTCCCACGTTGTAAGTATGCAAACTTTTACAGTTGCTACAATACAAGTCTGGCAACTCCAGTAAACATTTGACTGTATTCTAAAAAAAATTGGAATGCTACTATGGACGTCTGGGAAACAATTCTACCATACCTACTTTCTTTGCGCTCCTATAAGCTCGAGTGGCATCAAATTTACAAATATTTTTTTAGTTTGAACTATAGGCTGATCGCAGACGTTCAGCTGGGGATGTGCTAGTGCTTATGCCACCGCCCAAGACGGACTTTCCACCTACAGGAACTCCTAAGCAGGAATATCAATCACCACACTCCTACTCCAACCCTCTAACAGCTCTACCAGTTCAGGACAAAACGGGCGTTCTCTCGCTGATCTTCTGGAGCACACACAAGATACCATGAGATTTTCAGTTTGTTGCAATGGGAGTTTGCAATTAAAATTTATTGGTTTTTGGACATACGCCATTGCTCATGTTTTGCTGATCAAACTTGCGCTGAATGACAAAATACAAAAATAACAAAAATAAAAAAATATAAAATATACAGCCCAAACAGAAAATTATCAATCCCAAAGAAATTCTGTAATTTTTTTAATTTTTTTAATTCAAATTAATTTTACTAGATTACAATGAATTCTAAAGGTAGAATTCAGACGAATATCGACACAAAACCCAGTCACAAAAGACAGACACAATTAGAACCAGATTCCCAAAATGAATATTGCGTTCTATTCCCGAAACGTTGCATTCTTTCGTTGTTTTTAACTTGTGTTGTGTTATCTGTTGTCTCTTGTCGTTTGATAGTTGTCCACTGTTCACTGTTTTTTGTCTACTTCAGTTTTTTATAATTTTGGGATTCTGGTTATAATTGTGTCTGTATTTAGTTACCGCTGTTTGTGTCGATACTCGACTGAATTCTACCTTTATAATTCATTGTTATCTAATTAAAAAAAACTAACAGAATTCCTCTGGGATTACTTTTTCTGTGTTTCATGTCTGTTTCTTTGTTCTTTTGTACTTTGTCATTCAACATAAGTTTTACCAGCAAAACACGAGAAATGGTGTATATCCACAAACCAATAAATTTTAACAAGATACCACACACGAGAAAGACAACACTACAGGGATTCCAAAATCACCCCTTCAGCGGAATCACCTTCCTCACTAGATCTGCCCAAATCTGCAGGCCTAAGTTGGGACATGCAGCAGCATGCTTGGAGGAACACTCGATTACCAGAGGGATCGATCTGAATTTTCGCAAGTGGGAGTCATGCTGGACGATGCCGATGATCGGCATGTTTTTTCACTGGTACCTTCCATTTTCCCCGACACTTAATTTCGGGGCTGTTTCATAATCATATCTTGTAACCCTTCGACGGCGCTGACAACCTCGTTGTGAATAGCTGACAGAAATGTTCATCATTTCACTTGCTCTTAAAAGCCTGTGTCACCATTATTGTTGAATTTTTCTTAATTTCATCCTGATTAAAAACTTGGCTAGATTTTTTCGTTAAAAATTTCTATCTTGACCAAGCTAATTAACTCACGTTTCATTACGCACATTGAAGTTGAAAAGCGTAGTTATGAAACAATTAAGCTAATCATACATTTAAGGAAATAATTATCTCATATGATAGAGACTAGTACCAATTCTGTCTGATAATACTAAGTCGTACAATTTAATGTTTTTATCAAGACATATTGTCTGACAATGCATCACATCCTCCCTTAATATAGTATAAGAAAATGTGAAGAGGTGAGATGGCCTCTTTAACATCTCGCTGTTGTCCACTTACCATATAATCCAGGCATAATTTACAATACTATTATTAGTGTATGACTCAATTTAATCTGTCTCGCAAGTTCTGCATAGGGCGTAGAATATGAGGCATCTGTAAAAATATGAATAGACTTACAAAAAATCTTAATTTACAGCACACTATGAAGATCTGGTAGGTCCGATTTATATTTGACACACGTAAATATAGGCATAAAATACGAAAATGATTTACAAAAATTATTATTTGCAGTAAATATATATAAGACTAAAACAAATGTAACATCCATACACTCCACGTGTATAATTTGAATATATATATATATATGTAAACTGAGTCAAAAAGTGATTTAAGTCAAACTACCATATCGAAGTAAAATTTCGCGATGTTTCAGCGTTAAAAACAAGTACAGCAAACATTTTTTTTTCGCAAGTAACTAAAGATATACAAAACATTAACTATGTCACAAAATATTAAACCTTGTTGTAGAACGCTTTGCATGAGTCTCAACATGTGAGAGTTAGCCACGCGCTATTTTAAAGAAAATTCAACATAATTTATTGCTCATGTATCAAAAATAATAAATTTACGTTAAACTAAATTTAAGTCAAGCCTGTTCTAGAAAAGTTATCTCTGGTAATATTTTTCACAAATGTTGATCCTTGAGAGGGATTTCTGCCTCGTTCTATCATAGATTTATAAATTAAATATGTTAAACGCATGGTTACTAGTTTTATTATTCTACGCACGTATCTAGCGAGTATATGTGTTGTATATTAGTCCCCGACAACACTATTTTAGACATATTTACACGCGTTTATCGTGTAGTATTACTTCCTACTGTTAGAAAAAAACACTCTGAAGAACTTATTACCTCGACGTATCAGATACTCGCATGTAACGCACGGCAAACAAAAATTTTCCATTGTCCTTTATCGGTTTGATGAAGTTAAATTGGACTCCGCTCTGAAATCGCCACCCACACCTTTTTACATCGAGCACACCTACATATATTTCAATGAAATAAATGCTCTTGGTTTGTGCATAGTTCGCCGGTTTGACATTTCAATAACGACCGTAGGTAAACACGTATCTCAGTTCCTCGAACGGATGACAACTGAATTTGCAACGGCAAACTTCTCGCCCCATTGTACTGAACTTCCCACGTCGTGTGATTTTATTCGCAATGCCTGTTCGTTGCAACTTCTCGTGATAATTGAGTTACCCGTCTCTCAATTTGGTAATGGAATTATTTGAGATGGATTTCGGACAAAAGTACTGTACGATCGTTGCGTGTATGTGTTGAAAGTGCGAGTCATTTTGATTGTTGGTTCGGCCAACCAGATTTCAGTTATCATTAGCATTCTAAAATAGTTCTAAAATAATTCTGCCATGGTTCTTCAATCTGGATTACTGCTATTTTCTTCTCTGTTCATTATTCTCAGAGTCACACGTTCGGTTTATAATGACCTTAGGCACTTACGAAAATTCACTCGCTGGAGTTGGGCAAGATTTATTAGTCACGTGACCATGTTTTGTAGAGCACAAGGTACTTTAAGAACGCCTGTGATATTTCAAGGTTTTGAAATGACGGAAATAAAAAAAAACGTTTTTTTCTACACTATAAATTGTTTGCTGAATTCTACGTCCTCAGTGCATTCTTCACTCGTTATTTTATATGTATTTAAAAAAATAAAATTTTAGTTTCGTGTTTGTATCTTCGATATTTTGAAGATAGTGAATTTAAATTTCATTTAGTTGTTTTTGTTATGATAAGGTTAATTCTACTACATGTTAGAAAGAACAATGTTAACAGTTTGGCGCGGGGTGAGTTTCTGCCGCTTGAGCGCTGGTATCAGTAATGCACCTACCTAACTGACCAATCACAGAGCTTTCCTTGATTTTAAGTTATATTAGGTTGATTATTTAAAACCCAAAATTGGTTTACTTTCAATTTTAAATTAAGTTAAATGACTTCTGTCTTTTTAAATCCTATTTAAATTAAATTTAACTACAGTTTCGTATTTTCCTTGCCCTTTGACGATAGCAGCGAAACTAGCGGCAGAAATTTTCCCTGCGACAAACTCTCTCATAAGAAAACACGTTTTATTTCTGACCTGCAAAATAATTTACTTTAGTTACGTGTACTGATAACAAATTTCTTTCACGCCAAATGTCGACGTTCGTCTGCTAACCGCCATCTACCGTGTTCGAGAGAAGGATAAGTGAAGAGTTGCTTTAGGTGCTGTCAGTTGAAATTTAGAGTACGGGTAAACTTCACTTGGGTTGTGTTACGAAAACCCCTAAACTTGAAATTTTGGCTTACCTAGCCTACCCTCGTGAATTTTAATAAACGCCTTTTGTTCTCACTGATACGTTAACAGAAAAATGTTACCTGCTTCACCCTGTAAACCTCACTAGAAATTAACCGATACCTATTTCGTGTTGATTTAAATAAATATAATTGAATTTTTACGTAAACATTCCAATCTAATTTGAATTTGAATTGATTTATCAATTTCGATGGCTTGATAATTTGCATGCGAAGAATTTTAGGTTTTCAACTTTCACGGGTGAAAGTGTCATTTTTCAGTGTGTTAATTGATTATACTTACACATGAAACGAATGTGTTTTATTTTCATTGAAATATACCGTTATACAAACTATTCACCTGCAGATCACGAAGAATTATTAGTTTTCAGGGATCTTGTAAGCTTCAGTTCCTATTCAGAAATCATGTCGATGTCTTAACAGTTTTTTTTAAGTCATGAAACCACTTTCTAGGGATATGCGCACACTTAGTAGTAAATTATAATCAATTCGATATACCAACTAGTTTGAGAGTCATCGAGGATTTATTGAAAACAAATTTACGGCTTTTCACCCCATTAATTTTCGAACATTGAGAAATTCCTTCTACGTGTAAGAGGATGACACCCTCAAAATGTCGTGTCTCTTGGTACTACAGTTTGGGCTGTGCGTTGATAAGTGAGTGGATGAGTGAGTGAGTGAGAGGGACACTTCATTTTATAAGATATTTAGTAAATTTTTATTAATAGTAAGGATTAATGTTCCAGTATAATTAATGAAAATTTTGCTATTGCAACATTCAGCTATATTGCCTCCCTAGCAGGCGTGAATTTTCTTTACATATATGGGTATTGCAATTAACAAGAGGGCTGCGGTGGCCGAGAGGTGTCCGACCGCTTGGCTCAGTAGTGCCGACCCCACGTGGCTCAGTTGGTTGAGCGGCCGACATTGGTGCGAGGGGTTCTGGGTTCGATTCCCAGGTCAGGCTGGGTGTTAATTTGTGTTTGTCCATTGGGTCTCAAACCTTGTCACCATACAAATTGTCAAATGAAAATTGCCGGGGTGACTCGAAATATGTCAAACCCAAAGGGGGGAATGGTTGGTGCAGTGTTGATGCGGAAGATTCGGCATCACCGCTGCACCAAACATTTTTTATTAAAAATTATTAAAATAAAAATAAAAAAAATTTAAAAAAATATAAAAAAGTAGTTAGCGCTCCTGGCTGCTGAGACAAATTCCCGGGTTCGATTCCCGGCCGGGGAGGTGACATTTACAACCACCTCCTCGGGTTTCAGGACTGGGTGTTTGTGTTCGTCTTGTCTGTGTGCCAGAAGACAACTTGCAATTACAACGGCAACTACACAATACAAAGTTACTGGGGAATGCATTCATTAACTAACTTAAAGGGGGGGATGTTTGGTGCAGTGGCGAGGCGTTAGCCTTGCCATTGTACAAAACATTTTATTTAAAAAAAAAAAAATAAGAGATCAAACCTCTCGCCTACCACCAAGACGATCCGGGTTCGATTCCCGGCGGGGTCGGTACCCAGATTTTCGCATGTGGGAATCGTGCCGGACGATGCCGACGGTCGGCGTGTTTTCTCGGAGATCTCCCGTTTTTCCCGTCCTTTCATTCCGGCGCTGCGCCATACACACCTCATATCACCCCCTAACCACGATGTTGAACGGTGATCAAAATCCTTCACTCACTCACAATATTGTTAAGCCTCGAGTACATTCGCTTAGTAATAACTGCAGAAGTTTTTCCTGTATATCTCGCATCTTCCTAATCTGCTAGCATACAACGAACTCAAACAATACAGGAGACAAATCAACAGGCAGCTTTGTTTAACACAAGTTTATCGCTTCATTACCTGGTGAACTTCAACAAGGACTCGGTCCAATCAACAGAGTGTCGTGTGCAGCCGTGCGGTGTACGGTCGAGCTCACACATGGGCAAATAAAGCATCACAAATCGATTACTCGATGCGCGACCGGAAACCGCTTGTTTGGCGAAACCAAAGTACAGCTCAGGGAATTCAAACGCACACGCCAGTTAATATGATCATAATATTCTAAATTGCACTTCGTGACATACAATTTTGAGAGTGTATCTATCCAATAAGTCTGTCTAACTTATGGCTGCATTATAACAAAAAATCGTATATACTTTACAATTGTATCGAAGTAAAAAAAATGTAATGTACTTAAATAAAAGGAATCTATTAAAAAAAACGTAAGTAAAGGAAATTTTACTTATTATCAAGATTTATTTTAAATACAGAAACATTTTATCATGAGTAATATTACGGTTTTTTTTAAATAATTAAACTATTATTTCGGTGATTATTATCTTGTTTTTGTACTAGAATGGGATTTCACTATGTGTATGGTAAGAAAAAAATAAAATTTAGATTGAACATGCGAAATGCACCACGCCCTTTATAAAAATTTCTATTAAATATTCATCACCTTTACTGTCCACAAGTAGAACAAAATTGGACGCAATCCTAAAGTTGAGATTTATTAAACGTCCGAATTAGCTGAATATTTTTAAGCAATTTAAAGTAAAAAAAAAACTTTTTATCAATTAACAATAGAAACGTACCTGTTGTGGATACAACAGTCGGGTTTCCACAGTTCAGACACCAACTATTATATTCTAAAATGACAGTTTTTATGTTGCAGTGGGACTACGAATAGTATGTATGCTTAAGAAGAGTGTGTACCTGTTTCGAATTTTCGCGTTTGACGCGTCGTAATAACGGTGCGATAAGAGCCAGAGTGCCACGCTCGACGACTATCATATCGCCTCTATTCACATCGCCAAACTGGCGGGCAAGGTTTTCCTTGTAGTTTTTTTTTTCCAATGGGACGGCAACTCTTACATTTCATTTTTGGATAGCATTCTTCTCGCCTTGTAGTTTACGAATTCAACCTGAAGGGAAAGGGGGGATTTTCCATAATTATGGAAGTCTAAAAAAGCCGTTTTTAACTATTTTAAGAGGCCAGAATATAACGTAACCAACAAGCACGCTGGAATTATAAAATTCTAGAAGCGTTTCTTCATGATTGTTTCCTTTTCGTAGACAAACGAAGTATGATTAAGTAAAGCTGTTTCACGTAAAAAAAGAATACACGTGACACACACCGTCCATGCGCCAGTCAAGGATTTCTCTTAAGGACGCCGAGCACAGCAATTTTCATCACCATCTTTTTATTTTTATATATGTACCTGATATATGAATTTGACTAAATTCCGCTCTTATAAACATATTTTATCTCGCATAGCTTTTGCGCAATGGCTCATTAAAAGCTCAAATATGCACGTTTCCGTTGTAAGGATGACATTAAAACGAAGTCACTCATAACACTGAAAAAAATTCGCAGTGAATAACGATGTTGAAGGCTACAAATTGAGCCATGTTAATCCACAAAAAAAATAATAAATAAATAAAATAAAAAAAATAATTTTGTATTAAAAAATATTGAATTTTTAAAACTTTTATTTTTAATTTCAGCATTTTTATTTAATTACAAAAAGGTTATTTTTGTGTTTTTATGTACGTGAAATTGAAGCCTACCACGTCTTTATCCACTGTGAATATTTTTCAGTTTTGTATATCAGTTGGTTTTAGTGTAGTCCTTAAAACGGAAACATGCAAAATTTGACTTTAACAAGCCATTACGCAAAAATTGTGAGAGATCAAAAAATTTCACAAGAGGTATTTACATGAAGCGTCTGTTACACACACAAAACGTATATTTATACTCACGTTATATAATGTTTCTTTTCACGAACAATGTGTGCTGCATGCTCCCACTGGGATACTGATGGCAAATAAAGCATATTTCTATACGGGCGCGGTATATATTAATTTTCAACGTCATATATTTATTTTATATATATATATTTATTTTGGACATAAATTGCAACTAAATTTATAGTTTTTTTATCTCTCGTAGTTTTACATAATTACTCGTAAACGTCAAAACTTGCATTTTACGGTTTTATGTCCGCCATTAAATCGAACTGACGTACCAAACTGAAAACAGTTTCCATTAGATAATGATGTAGTAAGGTACAACGTTTCCTATATAAAAATAAAAAAATGGTGTTTTTTAAATTTTAATTTCAAATTTAGGCTATATTTTAAATACAAATCTATTTTCATTCTTGTCTTTATATAGGTGACCTTGCACCCTACAACACCGTTATTCATTGTACATTTTTTTTTTAGCTTGGTATATCAGTTTGTTTTAGTGGCGTACATTAAATCGTAAAATTTAAATTTTGAAGTTTACGAGTCATTTCGCAAAAACTATGAGAGATAAAAATTTTTCATAAGGACAAAATTTAGACACACTTTATGTACAATTTAAAAACAAAATATCTGGTACAAATATAAAAATATTAATACGACTACGAAAATTGTTGTAGGCCGCGTCCGTAAAGGACGTTCGAGTGCTCATTATAATCGTCACATTATTAAGACGTGTCTGGAGCTTGGACGGCGTTGCAGTGTGACAAGCGTTTTCTTTTATACGCGAGATCGCTTAACTTATTCATATCATGTTTATCTATTACAAGAATAAACTTGAAACTATGTTTTCAAAAATTCAGTACGATTGTTAGAAACATGATGTTCGGGCTTTTCAAAATGGCTAAAAACGGGGGTTTCAGATTGCTGTAACTCCGAAAATATTACCTGAATTTGTAAAGTGCAAAGCGAGAGGAATGCGTTGGTCTTTAATTCGAACTTTTGAAAAGTAATATGTTGTGGTCACCGCTTCATGTCCCGTAGGAAAAAGACTACAATGAAAACACTGCACGGCAATTTGGCGCGCTGCGAATAGAGGCGATATGCTTCTCGTCAAGCGTGAGATACTGGCTCTTATCGATCCGCAGTTCCCATGCGTCAAAGGTGGAAATTCGACACCGGCGAAGACTCCTCTTTGTCACGTGTTGATAGTTCTAGGCGACAAACATATGTATTATCGACACTCTACAACAACTGCAGGGCACGTTGAAGCTGTATAATCTTCAGTTAGATTTCTTATTCAGTAGCCACGGGCGTTTCAAGAGTAAGGTCACGCTACTATCAGCTCTCAGGTTCGTAGCCTGTTTAAAGCAGAGGGTCTGGGGGCCCTCCTCCGGGAAAAATTGGATTTTAAGATGCAAAATAGCGCTATCTTAGTTACTTTCGTGATTAAGTACTAAATATATTACTGGTAAAAATATAAATTTTTTGATGTGAAATTTTTTTAAAAGGCCGCTTCTTTAAAGCTTCTTTCCAAGAAAAATTTTGACATTAAGGTGCAAAATAGCGCTATCTTAGTTGTTTTCGTGATTAAAAATAGAGTATATGTTGTCGGTGAAATTATTTTTAAATTTTTAATACAGAATTTTATTAATTTCCACCCCTTTGAAATTGGGGTTCGGGGGTCATCCCCCGATTAATATCTGGAGTTTAAGGTGCAAAATAATGTTTTTTTTTATAAAAGTTTTTGTACCTAAAATTGACTATGCTAATGGTAAATACATTATTAATTTTCAAATATGAAATGTTTCCGATTTTCCGCCCCTTTCAAGAAGGGGTTGTGGATAGGGAGGGGGGGTGTCCAGGGCTTCTTCCCTGAGAAAACTTGGAATACTTGGATTGTAAGGTGCACAATAGTGTTACTTTAACAGTTTTCGTAACTAAAAATAGAGTGCATGCAACTGGTGAAAATATGATTAATTTTTTGATATAAAATCTTTTAATTTTTCCACTCCTTTGAAATGAGGTATCGCGGGTCCTCCCTCGAGAAAATTTTGGATTTCAGGATGCAAAATAGGGCTGTTTTAAACTGTTTCCTTCACTAAATATCGAAATTTTTACAAGTGAAAACATAACAGATTTTTTAAAATATGAATGTGTTAAAATTTTTTAGGGGCTAAGTTCTGACCCCACTAACCTCGCCCCCCCCCGGCTTCACCCCGTCAGCTCTTATCGGTGCAACTGGACAACTTGCAATAGTCGGAGAAGAAGTCCACTTGTTACCACCTTCATAAACCACAACGCGTTATCAGTTCGCATAGCTATAAACGTGGTATCGTTGTAATCAGGAGGGAAGCCTCTATCTGTTAAAAAAATAAGTATGCTGGTTCTTCAATGATAATTTTAGTGTACTAGAGGTGCCTCGAATTTTCTATGCAAATCCAATTACGATTTTATTTTTTACAAATACAAAAATGTAGTAGTTTCATATTTTTAGAACTTGAATCACGTTGGCCATGATATATTCCACATCGTAAATTATTGCACTTCAGTAAATCCGTTGATTTATGTTGGGTGTATGGTTCCATAACATACAAATTAAGATATTACATGCGTTATAGAATTGTTATATCTAAGGTAAATTAAGTCGCCCGTAAGTTCTACAAAATTAACATTATTTCGAAGAAATATAAAATTGTGAATACCACAGTAGAACAGATTTAATGATGATTAGCATACAGAATAAATTATTCGTATTTAACATATAAACATTAGTTCTATCTCATATGATTATTTCGCCCAAAAGAAAATATATTCTATAGTTTTTGCGTCATGACATATCAAAGACCAAGATTTACAATGTTTGGAAACTACGCATAGACCCCGCCCACCCCTCGAATTATCGGCCAATCACGGGTGCCTTGAACTCGCCTATTGGCTAATGACATTCAACAGCCAGTGGAACAGCCAACATACTACAGCTGCAGGTATTTCGTCGCGAACTGCAAGCTATTGACAGCAATTTTTAACTTAAAAGAACTTATTTATTTTACGCCAACCGTGTCATGTTGTACACAATACAACATTACATTACGTATACTGTATTTTTGTCGTTAATAGCAGACTATTAGGTCTCTTCTCGAAGTTTAAACCGTGCAGTACGCCTTGATTTATCAGACGGCGCTAAAGTTGAGATTTTATTCGGAGTAAATAGCATTTTATTGCTTCGCAAAGGAACTATTACAAACATTTATACTCTTCAGACTTCCGGTCATAGGTCTACTCGTTTTTACCGCATAAACTACTTCAGTTAACACAATTTAACGACTTGAACGTATGCTGCTGCCGTTTGGACGTTGTATACATTTAAATGTACAGTATCGTGACGTCAGAGGGACATTAACATGGCAGTTCAAGTTTTTGCCGCGCAAAACAGACCGCTCATTTTATTTAAGTATTTCAGGAGTTAAACAGACGCAAATAAAGAAAGTATGGTACTGTTGTTCATTGAATTAAACGCACTTTTAAATAAAAATATGATAAATAAATATACATTTCATTGACTTAATTAAAATTCTTTATGTAAATAAGTAGGCAAAATTATAAAAACTTACGTTTTGAAAAAAATTAGGCTACATAGTACAAGCAATTTCAAACAGTTTACGTATTGGCTTTCTGATATGTGCTCTCTTTCAGTATTTAAAACATAAAACTTACTGAAGTAGCATAGATAGGGATAGGTGGCCTTAATAGTATGCTACTTCGACGACAACAGATGCGACTTTTCGGGAACTGGTATCTGTTTCCTTCTTAAGGCACACGAGCAATCTGAGCAGCAGAATGACTTCCTTAACTGACTATGCGTCTTCACTTGTTGACTGACGAATGACTTTCCTCCGTATTGCCAACTTGACTGGCTGGAGTTTGCATCACGTGCTTTAGTTCCTCTTCTGGTTTTGTTAGTTATTCTGTGACCGTGCCATGATTAAGAACTGTAGCTTTCTTGGGCGATGTATACTCAATGCTGGTTCGCGCTGATACGACTCCAAGCATTGGTTGATGGATACGGACGAAGGCAACGACCCGGATAACGTGATGTGTAAACACATTTATGAAAAAAACCTTTCCATATAACAAATTACTTTTACGCAGCACTTCACTCTTGGATCTTAAGGAAAGAGTTTAGGAAATTAGGTTAACAGTTTTAAAACAAATTCGAAACGGGACGAATTCACGACAGATGGAAAACCCTCGTTCATATCGATATTGATGCGGGTTGAAATTGTGACTTTTCTCGTTTCGATGGACGGCAAGATAAGTGAAGCAGCAAAGATGTAATAAAAATGACATCGAATGACACATCCCTTCCGTTCGTAAAAACATCCTCCCCTAAATATTTTATCATCGAAGTGGCTGAAAGTTTAACTTACACAGATCAATGCCGATCCTAAACTCACAAGATGCGTTCTTACAAGTAGGCACTTTAGTACAGGTGTATATTAGTACTTCTGACAGTCTGCAATACACATGATACCCCTATAAAATATTTTAAAAATATTCAGATATCTTATTTTAACCAACCACAATCCATTTCTGACCAAATTAACTTTCTATAAAAAATCATTCACACTAAGCGAAAAATTAAACAAATTAAAAAATCTGATAGGTGCAAACAAACCGATTTTTGTATAGTGCCAATTAATTATGCTTGTTCTTCAAACCAAACTGCTTTGCTGTTATCGTTTTTGCTGCTGAAACGTGTAATATTTGGTAAGCACAACTAAATGTTGGTTTTGCTATCCACTTAGAATTTCGTTCCAAATCACAAAAATAAAATAGTCCTACCGTGGACCCTAGAATTTTCGTAATTATAGATCGTGGACTGATATTCATGGCCACGCAGCGTTTTTTGTCAGATTATGATTACATACACATGCTTCTTTATTTGTTTACCTTTTACGCATTTATATTATTTATGCTCCGCCGAAAAAAAATTTACCCGGAACTATTTGCACACGAACGTTGTATCAGTTTTTACACGGAACATTTTTTTATTATTTAGTCTATCAGATTAACTAAAATTATATATTTAGTTGTCATTAAAATATCTGGACGTGTACAAAATGCAAAGTGCAGGTGTAAATACTAAGTTGGATCAATATTATCAAGGGAGTAACGTTTCGTATATTATTCTGGGACCACAGTGTAGCGGTTAGCTCAAGAACGTATTTAATTAGAACGGTACAAAACACTTGGTAATTTTTTCCCGTGCAGCGAAAAATATTCCTTGAATTCGAGCTTCCAGATTACACTTGACTTGCAGTTCCCCAAAACACAATCAATGGAAATTTTGTTTTAATTGTTTACAATACACAAAATAGATAAATAAAAGCAGTAACATTAATTTAATAGATAATAAAATTAATTTTTTTTCCTATTCAATGTAACCTCGGTCTTTCGTTTATTGCATTATTTTTCCAAGAAACTCACGGAATATTTGTGTCCTTTCTGCCCACAATTTTTAAATTTTCATATTTTATGAAAGCAGCATTGTTTTCACATTTTTCTGGGAATGGTTTCGTTTCTCCTGTTAAATAATTGAAACCTCGCCATTAGAAGGATTATTATTATTTTTCATCAGGAGAGGTTCATACGTAGTCATTTTTGTATGTCGCAAAAATATATGTTGCAACAAAATCTTGACAAGGCTGCCGTGTATAAGTTATTTACAGTAGCAGAATCCGCGTTGGCTTAGTCAAATATTAAAACATGTTTACTGACAAGTGGTTGCAGAAAGTTGAAACGAAGCTTCTAAGAATTTGAACGTTTTGCTAAAACAGATTTAAAACCCGGGGACTTTCTCACAATTGTTCACCATCTGTACTCATACAAAAATCATTTAATCAGATTTTGTGTTAGTTAATTAAGATAGCGTACAAAAATAACGTGTATTTTAATACCAACATTGAATACAATTGTTTTTCGGGTTAGTCGTCATATAATTTTTAATTTTAATGAATTTACTTTTAAATAAATAACTTTTGGTGGCAGAGTTGTTATTTAAGATAATCATCATGTATAAACAGTAAATGTTTGTATCTCCTACAATTATTTTTGCAATTAGTACCAGTTTGGTTTCGTAACGAGTAAATGATAGTTCCTTACTAAAAGTAATTTTTTCTCTCTAGAATTATCTCGCATTCAGAAGTTTTATGCTGTGTGAATATTTTTCTATGTGTTAAGGAAAAGTAATTATTTTCTATTGAACTTGTTCAGTTTGGTTATACATTGTTACATAATGTTATATCTTATTTGGTAATATGTCCTTCCATTTTTTTGGTTACATATTCTTAACCCATTAAATTTATTTTACATAAAAAAATTTTAAAAAGGGATTATATAGATATAAACTTCGAATTATTCATTTTTGCTCTTTATTAATTTGTTCATTAACTCTTTTAATGTCAAGGTTTATATTAACATTTACAGGTTTTGTATAAAAGTCCTGTTACCATTAATTTTTCATTTGTTAATATAGTGTGTGTACGTATCTACCTCACAATAAATCGCAATGTTAAATTGTTTATGAAGTTTAAAGTTTTGTCAATAAAAAAAATGCAAGTATCAAAATCAGATATTTCCAATCAATTAAAGTTATAATTAAAGGCGTTTATTGAGCTGCATAAAACCACAGATATCATTCACAATACACGTTCCATGTGAGTGAACACAATTCAGGTCAGTGTCTTTAAAATTTTGACTATTTCGATGGAAAACTTTAATAGGAAGAAATTGTAATTCATTGGACCATATGATTTAAGTTTTATTAAGTTGCTGAACGATGTACACAGGTGACCTTAATGCAATGCTCTTGGCTATCGAAATAAACATAGTGCTACAGTGATTGTTTGTGCAGACTGTTGATAAAGTATCCGTATTTAACAATCTTAACGATATTGTAGTAACTGGAAACAGTAAACTAAGTGACTACCGTTAAACTGTGTTTTCTTTGCGGTATGTAATCGAAGGTGTCAAATTTCTTGTACCTTTCACGCCAACCTCTAAGTTTACGAAAATCTGTAAACCGTGTCGTAAGGTGGTTGCTGAAATCTGCAACCTACCCTTACCTGAAGAGATCCAAGAAGATCGAAACACGAGTACGTCATTATTATCCTAAACCGTAAGGCCCGTCCAAGGATAAGAATGACGTACTCGTGTTTCGATCTTCTTGGATCTCTTCAGGTAAGGGTAGGTTGCAGATTTCAGCAACCACCTTACGACACGGTTTACAGATTTTCGTAAACTTAGAAGTTGGCGTGAAAGGTACAAGAAATTTGACACCTTCGATTAAGTGACTACTGCTAAGAAATGTCGTTTGCAGATATCACGGAAGGAAAAAGGCAGACATGTATCACGTTGGCGCACTTATAAGGAATGTCGAGCTGAGAACCAACATGGCTTCGTTACGGTAAGGTACGCCAGCGAGGAAACAGATTACGTGTAATACTGATTTTTGTATTAAGGAACCTGTGATCCTCTTTCATTGATTTGCGTCAGCGTGAGTCTAATAGAGACAAACTCATTCACTTCAAGTGTCAACATTTTGTGATATTCACGAAATACAGCTGACAGTTATTAAATAATATGCTCAACAATCGGCTGCCAGTAACTAACTTAGTTGAATTGAAACCTTCCAAACGATAACATTTAAACAGTATTTATCAAACCCCTTTTTTACTCCAGGCCACTGATGGATAATACATCTTTCACTTTTAAGTCGCGAGAACTTGCACAAATAATTTATTAACACGTTATTTTTTATTGAATTAGTACTTATATTTCATGGCTAATAAAAATAGAATATTATTACATTCAGTATTATTTTACTCATTAAGATTAAGGAGCTTGGGATACATGGAATTGAAATTAAAATTAACTTGTAACGTGGATTGTAAAATGACTATTTATTAATGTATTCACAAAATTTAAAATTTAATTCCGGAAAATAGTTTTAGTCGACACTGGAAGACATTTTTTTTACAGAATATTTTTTTGAAATTTATACTTTAGCTAAAAAAAATATGTGGTTACCAGGACAAAATACTAAAACCTACACACGTAATTTTGCTGACCTAAAAAAATAAACCGAATATGAAGTTCACTTGGAAAAGTACTTACGTCTGACAGTGAAATATTTGATTAACGCAAATGTATTAATTTTTTTTTTTGAGAATATTTTTTGTTGTGCTAACTAAGCCTTTAAGATTGTGCACGGAGCAGTTTGTAATCAAACCTCAAGAGACATTTTTTCATTTCTGAGTTATTTGACATTATGACTCAATTTGTGGTTATGTTTACCTTTGTTTCAGACATGCGCAAACTGTCCTTTTAACATAATTTCTACAGAAAATAAAACATGAAGACGTAAAATTTTTAAATAAACATCTGCCTCGGCTGTTGAGTGGCACAAAAAATTAGTATAATAAATAAAAAAAATATATATTAAAATAACTTAGTATTCCTATACGACCAGTCTTCGCAGTATACTCTAATGCCAGTCTTCGCAGTATATTCTAATGGGCGATTATTAATTCAAGAAGTCCCGTGTTCGATTCTCTGGATGAAACCCAATTTTTTTAATGAACACAAACATTTTTACGCAGCAGAGTTTGGTTGTATGAACCCAAAATTACACAGGCAGCAAGTATTGTGTTCCAGCAACTAAAAAATAAGAATATATATTTCGGAAATTTTTTAAAACCACGAATAGGCCCAGACGACCGCGTGTTGCTACACGGCTTATCCGGCAAGCGGTTTTTGCGTACCAGTAATTGGATTATGGAAGTGACGGCATCCATTACCAACTCTCAGCGTGAGAAATTCGAGTCCACGGTAGTTTCCACCAAGTTTCCCACATGCGATAAATCGGCGACTCCCCCGCTGGGGAACTGAACCTGGGTCGCCTCGGTGAGAGGTGAGGAGTTTAACCACGTTAAATACTTTAAATTGTATTTTTAATGTAAAATGTTTTCATAATGGCAACGATTCACCACATACCAAACATTTCCCAACTTTTATGAAAAAAAAAAAAATATATCCCAAGACTATATTATTATTATGACAAATATGAATTGACAAGTTGTAGCGACTAACCTAGAACAAACACAACATCCCGTCATGAACCCAGGGAGTTAACTTCAAATTTCCTCCCGTCCGGGAATCGAATTCGGGACCATTTGTCGATCGGCCCGGAGTTCTAACCGCTTTGCCGTGTGGTCGGAAACCACTCAACCACAGCCCACAGCTTCCCTTATATTACGCAATGTTCAAATAAACTATTTCGTTACGCCAAGCGAATTTTGTTTGAATCAACTAAAAATTTCTCTCGGTGTAGATAACCCCTGACACAGAGAATGACAAACGAAAGTAGTTCAAGTGTAAAGAAGATTTTAATTATTTACCTCTTTGGCTGTGACGCGGCCTTTTTTTTTTTTTTTGTGACGCCGTGAATTAAAGACCTCGGGAGTAAATAATGATAACCATCATTCCTGTAGTATTCAGCTTTGGTGTAATAAAGTATGCCAAATCTGCACAAAAGTGTTACATAAATGCCTATTTTATTATGTGGTATAAAATAAACTACCCACGTATTTTTTTAAATAAGCATTTCCTGGAAATTTCAAATAGGGTATTTTTATATAGGCTGTCTTACCATGTGGGTTATAATTATTTACTCCCGAGGTCTTCAATTATGAAATTGGATTGGCGTGAAAATTTTTTTCCTTCCGTGTCGTTTCCATTTTTTATTCTAGAATGTGACGGTAACACCTTGGGCTATTATTAGGTGAGGGTGTTACTGCAGTGGTTCGCCATTGCTATCCGCAGAGATCATAGTGAAGGGACAAACACACTACGTCCAGTCCTGAACCCAGCGAGATAACTGTAACTTTGCACCTGCTTGGCCGGGTGTCGAACCCGGAACCATTTACCCACCAACCAGGAACTCTGATTTCTGAGTCAAATGATCGCACTAAGTGTGGATAGCAAACGATATTTGAGGAACCAGTTATTAACTATATACACTTTAATAAACAAAGAAGTCTGTTTTCATGCGAAAACTACTAGACTTTACTAATTAACAACGTACAAAATATTCCTAGCCATAAAAAAATCTGCAAATAAACAATTAACAGCTTTGCTGAATTACAGTTGAAAAACCACAAAGCACTTAATTTAACTTCATAAATTAAATCAGTGGTAACTAGAAATGTTTAACTGGCGGAGAAAACTCTTCGAAATTTTTTTAATATTTAAATTTTAATGAAATTATTTTGATAATTTTTCTAAGCCATAGGCCTACACGTTTCCAAAATACAAATTTACTATTTCAACTTAACTACTCACCTAGAAAATCTAGTAAATTTTCATCCACTAACGTCAGATACAAATTGTGGAGTAATTTACACTGTTGCCAGGAAATAATACGCATTTCCCTGTGTACAGCATATAGTTCTCTTAATTATCTGGAATTCTAATACATTTTTAATAAACGTAGACCCTACATGAGCTCTCAGCAATACTGTAAATATATATATATTTCTTAATTAAAATTCAGAGTCTGAAATTTTAATCTGCACACATGCCTTCTTTCTACGGACATTTAACACTGTGATTAATAATCCCCGTTATACCTCATCAACTGCAATAACTATGGGTTATTGTACATTCTTGAGAAATATGTGTATAATTGACTACGGGAAAGTTAACATATTTTTTTTTTGCTTAGAATTAATATTACATTGTTTCTGCTTTTGAATTAGACGTGTTTGTTTTCTGAGAATGTTACGAATACCAGTTTACAGTTCCTTTAATCATCCGCGCTAATCTGTTTTTGTAATGTTTGGATGTTTTCTTCTGAAATAGTAGGCCTTACATCTATGCATCGTGATAATTCGGCTCATGCAAAATTTGTACACATTAATGAATATAAAGAATGATAAAACTATAGATATTTGATTCATTTGACATACGGTAGAAAATGGAGAAATCTCAAAAAATTTGTAGTTCTACTAAAGATTTCAGTAAAAGAAAATTACGTTTAAAATCAAATGAAAATCAACGATTTTGTTACTAAAATAAAAATTATGACTGTATAAAAACTGTGTATATTACCTGTCTATAAGGTTGTATTTACATAACTAGCAGGTTGTGAGTCAATTTTCATGCCCGCAAACACATTTCCCCCTTTTTTTTGTTGAATTGTAGTGGCTTTGAATAACTTCAATCTTCGTCGCCAAGTGCAGAATAAAAACGGTAGTAGAAAATGTTAAAATGCACATTTGCTAAAACAGGGGCATTTTTATCATTAAAGTTTCTTGTTGTTTATATTTCCAAGCCGGGAGATAAAGGACCGAGATATAAGAAAAAAAATTTTCGTGGGTCACTTTCACATAAAACGAGGAAAAAGAGTTCTGCTATAATTTCACGTCGGTTTGTGTATGACATGAATCTTTTCGTCAAAAAGATCTCTATTTAGAATTATCTTCACGTAATTACAACTGGAAACAAGTGTGAGGTTTATAAATACTTTCTAGTTTAATAGTGTTACATAAATTTTAGTAATACGATTAATGTTTATAGGTGTGTCGTTAATTGCGTAATGGAAAATAACTGTAAAGAAAATCGCAATACGCATCAAATGGCATAAAACACAGAACTGCACAAAAAGAATGCATGCTTGCAGAATTTAAGTTAGTTTATTATTATTCACAAAATTATAGTAAAATTAAAACTGTTACGAATTGTTGTAAGATGTCAGACGTCATACACTATGAGAGATTTATATTGATGTATTTGTCACGAAATTACGGATAATTTTACACAATTTAACCATTAGTCTTGTGCTTGACTGGTGTGTATATTTATAATTGATATAGTATAAGTTGTAGATTAACCCATTAATTTTATGACGCATACAAGCTTATTGACTCACTTAGCAGTAATAAATCGTAACATAATCAATTTTCTTTACTGACTTCGTTGTAAGCAGTCGGTTACAGAAGTACCAATTACGAAATCATATATGTTCAATTTTGCAATGTTCCTAGTATTTCCC
Organism: Medauroidea extradentata; assembly: GCA_003012365.1. NCBI lineage: Eukaryota > Metazoa > Arthropoda > Insecta > Phasmatodea > Phasmatidae > Medauroidea > Medauroidea extradentata. The sequence goes on along the minus strand of PNEQ01099041.1, from coordinate 45,213 downwards.
AAATATTTAGAACTTCCTATAAGAATGTTCCGAATATACAATACTATTTTAGAGATCAAGAACACTGATACGTTATGATGCAGACTACAAAAAATATTAATATTATAGTAAACCTAAATGGCCCTACCGTCCGATTTGCAAGAGTATGTGTATCTGGTTAAGGTTAATTCTACTACAGGTTAGAAAGATCCATGTTGAAAGTTTGACACAGGGAACATTTCTACCGCTTGACCGCTGGTATTGCTAATGGGTGCACTGAGAGAAAATATTTGTTGAGTTAACCAAATATTTGTTTATATATGTGCAACCAACGACGAAGTGTTGTTTTAAACAAATATTTAGTTGACAACCATTTTTGTTAGATCAACAAACCAGTCTGGTTATTTCATAATCTCATTTATTTTAAATAACTAAATCATATGTTGAAACAATAATTCAACATTGTTGATATAACAAAATCTGGTGTTCAACTTAATATTTGTTTGAATCAATACTACATCGTTAGTTACACATACACAAACAAATGTTTGGTTAACTCAACAAATCCTTTTTCTCAGTGTGCAAACTGACCAATCACAGAGTTTGCTTGAATTTTAAGTCTCCATGAAGTTGATAATTAGAAACGCGAAATTGGTTAATTCCCCTTTAAAATTAAGTTAAACTACTTCTGTCATTTCCAAGCCGGTTTAAATTTAATTTTACTACAGTTACGTATTTTTCTGGTCCCTTAGCGACAGCAGCAAAACTAGCGGCAGAAATTTTCTCTGTGCCAAACTCTCTCATAATAAAACACATTTTATTTCTAACCTGTAGTAGAGGTAATCTTAATCTGGCCAACCACGTGTTCCACGTCCTGAATATTGGCCGAGTATTGATTTAGAGAATACTCTCAGGAAACAACACTCTTTCGCACTACTACGCGAGATAGCATGTAAGTGTTTTCTGCCGCTCTCACTCTCTACATTTGTGACGATGCACTCAAAGTGTTTCTAAACAAACGACGTAAAGGTAACAAGTGCGTTTAATACAACATACAAACACTTTAAATACGTCTGTGGGCAATTCAAATAATAATTTTTGTCTTGTCGGCGTCATATGACAAACGGCTAGTAGCTGTTCATAGACGGTGCCAAAATTTTGTATTTTGTGTATTTAAACGTCTGCTAGGGCAGGAAACATTTACGTAGGCCCTAACTTCTTGCAATAATGATCTGTTCACTGGAAATAATTATGTGTGTATAAGTATGAAAATATTTTCAATATGTGACACGGTTTATCAGTAACCGAAAACTATAGTTGTATTCAAGATGGCGTACGCCAGAGAGCACGACAGTGCGTATAACATCGTTATCTCGCTCTTACATACTCGCGGAAAACAATTCAGACAAGCTAAGAATGCTCTCGCTAACTTATTTATGTCGTATTTGCGAGAGCGAGAGCACGATAGAATTAGAATTTATTGGTTTGTGGACATACGCCATTGCCCGTGTTTTGTTGACAGAACTTGTATTGAAAGACAAAGTTACAAAATACAATAAACACACAGAAATGCACAAAAAAACGCAAGGAAAAAAAACTATCCCAGAGGAATTCTGTTAGTTATCAGCAAGATTTCTTAAGGTAGGATTCAGTCAAGAATTTGACAACACCCGAATACAAAAACAAGACACAAAGAAAAACCAGATTCCCATTACGAGAAAAAAATTTAAGTATACATAAATAGAGAACAGTGTACAACAAATAAAAAACAAGAGACAACACAACACAAAAAATACAATAAACAGATTTATGTTCAACAGTCTCGGCAGAACACCAGCCAACGTCACTGCAAGGTGCTCAGACAATCAGGAGAGTAATTGTCTCTCATTGGCTGAGAACCCAGCCAATCACACTTGCTTTGCCACTGTTGGGCGAGCAAAGATACCATCCAGGCATCATGAGCCCCAATTTTCTAGCGAACTTCATTCGCATCTTGGTGTTCCGACCAGCTGTGCCTCAGCCTGAAGACGAATATAGATCGCAATCCCCGAAACGTTGCATTTTTCTTTGATTTTAACTTGTGTTGTATTGTCTCTTGTTTTTTATTTGTTGTACACTGTCCAATTTTTATGTATACTTCCATTTCATCTCATATTGGGAATCTGGTTTTTCTTTGTGTTTGGGTGTTGTCAAATTCTTGACTGAATTCTACCTTTAGAATTCTTGTTGAGAAATATGTATAAAAAATTACGGAATTATTCTGGGATTGTTTTTCTCTTTACGTTTTTGAGCTTTTCTATATGATTTTTGTATTTTGTCACTTTGTCTTTCAATACATGTTCGGTCAACAAAACATGAGCAATGACGTATGTCCACAAACCAATAAATTCTAATTGTAAACTCCCATTGCAACAAACATTTAAAAATCTCATTCTCTGAGTGACTTGAGGCACGGCCATTGTAGCTCGAGTGGTTAAAAAAAATTTAACATTAAAATATATTTGAAGAACCAGGCTTTGGAAAATGTTTACTTATTCCTGAATATTTCGTAGTGAAGTGTAAAAAATTCATTTGTACCATTTCGTTCACAAAAGTAAATATAATGAGGTAGTTACAGTACTTTTATATGTGCTTGCATATAAGTTCGTTACAATTTTTATAACGGTTAATTCAGATTTAGTTTCTACTGTTTTAGCGATAATTATTTTTTAAAAAAATTAACGAGAGTAGATATCAAAAATTTGTCTGGCAGTTTTGTTTAAAATGTTTTTTTTTTTTTTCGCGATAGCTAATTTTTTCAAAGCAAGCAATTATATGTTTTCTACTAAAAATGTAAACAACTAGAATTTCGTTCCTTAGATAAAGCCGTAGTATTTACTACCTTAAAAAAACCGCCAACATTGAGAAGACGATTTTAAAACAAAACTGCCAGTCAGATTTTAGATATATGCTCTCGTTTAGGCGTAAAAAATTAATTACGTTGAACAAGTAGAAGCTAAAAGAGTACGGCGTTAGTGTGCATTACTGTTTTTTTTTGTGCAAAGATTTCTGTTTTATTATTTACTACATTGTTTTGGACTGAAAATTCGTTTCAGTACACGCCCGTGTACAGTTTGACTTGAAAAACTGTTCACCGCCAACGAAGAAACATACGGTCGGTTTTACAGTCATAGCGGCAGTCGTAGTGGAAGATATGACTGAAATAAAATTGAAATATATTCGGCTGTGAACGCTAGTCCAGAGGTCATGACGTCTAAACTCGGCTGCGCTTTGAGCCGCCGTTCTGGCTTAATGTTGCAGAACTGGCAAAGAGACAAGTGAAATAACTGCTTTTTTATATAGCCCCTGAGCAAGAGAGCGAGCGTTCATCGACTGTGAAGGCATTAACCTCCAGCCAGCAGGTCGTAATGTCCTGCGAGAGATAGATATGCCTGGAGAAAGAGGCAAAGCATTTCTTCCGCGTAGCTGTACGCACGCGAATTATTCCAGATTTTTGTAATATTCTATTGATAAGTATGTCAAGTGTTTGTTAGCGCCAGTTAGACACATCTATACAGTAATTTCATTTTGTATTTTTACAAAAAAAATATTTGAACTAGTTTTGTAAGTTTAGAAAGAATATGGATACCTGTATAAGAAATTCTTGAAAATATAATAACGTGTTTGTGTATTTAAAAATAATTTTGCATATTTACAAATAATTTGTGTATATTAACGACTGATTATTGGCCTTTTTACAACATTGTTCGAAGAAACTCAAAAAAATCCTTTTGGCAACCAGTTTTCAAAAAAAAAAAATTTTTTTTTTGTAAGAGTACAAACTATTTCGTAAAACGAGAATGGCCTTCAAAGGTTATTTTGTTTCACGTAGAACGATCTGCTCGTAAAAATTTAGCCCTCTTTTGTCTTCTCATAGGTAATTGGAAAATGTAGGACACTTTAATTACCTGCGGCATTCTTCTTGTACTGCCTACCTAGAGTGATAAATGTTTTAATATTAGTTTACAAGCTTTCTCTGGTAGAATTAAGAAACAGTTTTACTGTGTTGACATGACAGAAACGTAGAGGTTTCGGCCATTGCTCGTGTAAGCACTTTAAGGACTTGTTACTTAGTTTTGCAGTGCTTTCGAAAATATATTTTTTTATTGTTACCTAATACTCATATCAAAATTTTCTGGTAAGCTGAACTTGTGTTGAAACCCAACCAACAGTCGATTTTTCTCGCGATAAACCATTATCTCTATATATAACCAACAAAAATAAGCAACTAAATAATAATAATAATTATTAAATTATGACTATTTAATCGGTGCAGTAAGCAATTTAAGCATGGCCTGAAATGGAATCGTTATGGCACTGTGCTGCCATTTGTGGTCACATTGCTTAATCTCTTATATCGGGATGTACAGTACGATATTACCAATTTCTTCGTGCAAAAAGGTCAAATATTTAATAATGGTGATTTACCACTGTCATACTCAACACCCTTAATTGAAGCCTTATTATTTGGATTTGTCATTTTTTGCGCTGCCAATGCGACAACACGCAGTATAAATATTTCTTCACTGATAAGCAGTGTTGGTTTTCGATAGTTTTTATTTTGTTAACACCACAACTTTCCTTTAAACTCCGAGCAAAGATTTTAACATTTCATCGTCCTTCACATTCCCCTAATCAAATAAGCATCACATTTGTATTGGAACATACACCGTCTAGATATATTATTGTAAACAGGAATCCCTTATAAAAATGAGTATTACGGCACAGAAGATCTATTCAGAGTCTGTGATATCTTGCAAATTATCGATGGAACTAAATGACGTCGGACTTCGGCGAACAAGATGATAACGTCTTCTGAGAGTAAGTCTCTGTCGATAACGACTGAATTTTTCTGCCGTTAGTAAGTGAAACATTGCCAAGTCATTACCGAGAAAGCTGTTTGCATTTGCAAATTAGATGCAAACACATTCCAAACTTTGGCTATGGGACGAGAGAAAGATGCATTTTCCTCACCGCACTAAACGAGTCCCTGCGTGTTACTAGTGTTTGGCGCGGTACACAAGAATTCGGCGATTACGTTGTGGTCGTTATTCTCAGCATCCTCGCTCCACGGACAGTTTTATTAGACAGAAAGAAAGTTATTGGAGGCTTAGTGGGTACTTTTTACAATGGTTTGGTTCCATTCCGTGCAAAAACATTATTTAAATCCTCAGGTTGATATATTCATGTTAGAAGTTAGTAAGAGCGACTGCATGAACAGCTGACGCACACCTACATTTACTAAAATGTTTCTAAATTTCCATATTCATATTTACGAATAATATTGGTTTTAACCATAATTATTTGGGGGAAAATTTCATATTGACTATAACCCCCTGGCTTCTAGAAGAAGCCCGTGTGATAACGCTACAACGAATAAATAAATAAATTAACGTATGTAAATATATATCTAGTAATAAGGGTTGAATTTGGGCCACTATTATACTATTATTATTTTAAGTCGACAACTGTGAATGAACATTAATTACATGTCTTCTGTCTATTTTTCATTCGAGTCTTCCGCAAGTTAATTTCTTTATTCAAGGATCTAGAGATGGTGAAATTTCGCGAATTGAATTACCTGCATGTTAGAATCAAATATCCTATGCATACTCAAGTCCCGAACATTTGTCCACTAGCTGCTACTCAGTGGAACAGCTGACAATGATCGAATAGACAGGGCTTGAGTATGTATAGGATATTTGATTCTAACTTACAGGTCATTGAATTCGCGAAATTTCACCATCTTTAAGGATACCATATGTGCGAAACAATTTTTTTGACCGAAAGTCACTCCCGCTTACGGTATATACATACATACATACATACATACATACATACATGTATAGCTTCAGAAATGGTGGTAATAAATGCCATGTATGACGAAAAGGAAAAAAAAAAAGGATTATAAACATAATCCATAAATTAACGGTTTTTCGTTCTGTAATATAAAAAAAATTAAACAGCGTACTCATTAGAAATATGATTGTGGATTTATTTTAATGGCTGAAATCGAATTTTACAGGCTGCTGTATCTAGATAATGTCATGCGGATTCGTAAGACACAAAGACAAAAGCTTGCGTTTATCTAAACTACATTCTACCCACATGTAAAGTTCTAGCACAACCACTTGACGTCCTATAGAAAGCCACATATTAAATAATTTTAGCCCTGTTTCGTGCTACGCGTTTAGCATAGATACTGTTATCCTCGAGCGTGCAATTGCGACTCTAAACAATCCTCTATATTAGCGAGTCTAAGTCCAGTACATACTCAACTAAAGCTTATTGTTCCTAAATAGTGAACTGATTATTCGACTTCTTTTTAATAATAAATTTTAATACAAATATTATTCAACACTGAATTTTATTTAACTTTCCTGTTCATACGTTATTTTCATCGTTGACGAAACTAAAATTATATATGTATTTGATTACTTTGTCATTAGTAATGAGACATTTTATTTATGACAGTGCCTATTATAAAGCCTTAATTACTGTGTAATACTCGAGAAATAAATGCTCTACCTTGTGAAGTAAGTCTAAATGTAGACACGATGCCGAAACCTACGAAATTCGAATAATTCATAGTTCACTCCCATCTCACATATTCCATACTTACAAACAGGATACGGGTTTGTGATGAAACAACTAAGAAAGTAATTTTCCTAGAAGAAGACTAATTTCTGCACGAGCATGTCAAATCCTGTAATTAGATTTAACTTCTACAGCTTGTGGAAAGTTATGCTTGACTAACGGTTCCCCTTCGTAGCATAATTATAGTAGAGCTTGACTTTGTATGAAGCAAACCAAACTTCAGCGATAAATTGATGTTACACTAAGCTAGTTTATAAGCTGCAAAACTTAAAATCAAAACCTAAGCTTACTCGAATTTATCGGCTGCGTGAATGTGAATCATGACATATACACATATATTCAAGAATACGCGAAGAATATACTTACAACAATTTTTTTTTTTTTATATTCGGCACACAAATAATTGATTTAAATATTTATACATAAGGTCCAGAATACTAACGTGACTATCATATTAGATCGTAAATTATGATTAGAGATGATGGTATATCGCGAAAATGTTTTGTGCCAACATAGCCTTGAAAACACTGACACAACGTAGCTGTCTATAGACCAATAACGTGCATCAAATATTAAAATAGCGGTATTCTTATTGGCTTAGTCAAATAGGGCAGTAGCTCCACGTACAAGGAAAAGCCAGTAATCTTTTGATAAGCTTAACGTACGTTGAAGCCTAGCAAATAGTCAAGTTTTCCCGCGATAAACCATCATCTCTAATTATGATACTTAAGGGCTTGTCCTTAGTTTTTCAGAGACTTAGAAAAATGTTTTCTATTGCTACCTAATACTAATATAAAAATTTTTCTCCACAGTTTTGACTCTAATATGTCATAATTTGTAGCTGAATTTTTGTAGCAATGTGCTAAAAGTTTTTTTTTTTTTTTAGATTTCTTCACCCAAAGTACCATGTTTTTTCGTGAAAATAAGCCAAAATGAAGCAAATATTTCTGTTTGCTGACGAATGGTATATTATTTTTAAAGACGCACCCACAGTATTGTGCATCGGTTGACTGCACAGTGTCTCAACTTTTTTCAATGTTTTTGGTTAAAATATATTTGAGTAATTGGCACCCATCTGAAAAAAAAAGGAACAAGCCCTTAACGCCAGCCTCCGTAGCGTAGTCCGTAGCATGACAGTTTACGGTTTGAGGGGTCCTGGGTTCAAATCCCAGCAGGTTTAGATAGTTTGTAAGCCGTCTCTTAGTATGTCTAGTGGCATAAAACCGGGCGACGTAAATAAGTCAAATTAAATTAATATATAACACTCAGCTCCAGCAAAGTTCGAACACAAACATATTTAAACTCATTTAAAATTTTAATAAAAATATTTTAGCAAAAGTCATACATCACGTATATCGGATTTATAATTTTTTAAAACGTAATCTGTCTTAAATACTGCACATTTTAAGAACTGTTCTGTTGTCTTCTTTGTTTCAAAAAAGACTACTGTACATTAGGCAAAGACCAAATATAGTATCACGAAATACCGACTGCATATTTTAGTGCATAACATTTGTTTTTCAACATCCTGAATGTGCGAGGGGTACAATGTGTCTTGAAATGACTCTCATACGGGGTCGTGGGGATACTATGTATCGCTAGCAGTCCGTATTGCGTAAGTGGTAGGCCTACTGCCAGATTAGCATTCCTCTAACTTGCTTAGATATGTGTGCCAACGCACCTATATGGCTTTGGAGCAAATTGTTGTAGTTTTAGTTTTTAAATAAAAGATAACATTCAATACTTGTGATTTTTTTCCGTTAAATTTCTCCCTTTAGAAAAAATATTTCACTTCATTAATCACACTTACATACCTTTGCTTTACGATTTGCCATTGCTTTACAGGCGAATATAGTTAGCTCCAACCACATCTATTTATACAAATCACTTGCGTACTTATTCAAACACACATTTTCGACATGATCGGAACAAAATTTAGGAAAATATTTCAGACTGAAAACTAACAAGACAAAATAAGTGGACAAAAAACGAACAGCACTTTACAACTTTTACAGAATGTCCTTTGAAAACAGCTTAACTTTTTTTGTTGTTTACATAAATTAGATGCAAAAACACTTTTCAGAACACATTAGTCAATAATTAACACACTTATGAATGAGTCTGATTGAAACACGCTAGGCTACAGCAAACTAGGTAGTAGACAGCCATATTCTTTGAAACAAGTTCTGTTGTATTTTAATATTTACAAATATTACATGCAAACTCTTTCCAGAACCCATTAGCCAATTAAATGAGCCTGACTGAAACATAGTAGGCCATAAAGAGGTTATGAGCACACGCTGATGGGTAGAAAGTAACAACTTTATTCACAACAGCATACGCTTTTAAACTAGTCCTTTCTATTCTTTTATCACAAGAGCAGTTACAATATCTTCGAACTTTTATGTCCTAACCTCCTTTCCGCTGTGGAGTGTGTACTTATTGATTATTTTCTTAGTCATTTTGTGATTATAATGCACCTTCTGATTTGTTTAGTGTCTCCATCATTACAGCTTCCTTAAATACTGTTATGGTAATTGTTTTCCTTGTTGATTTCTTAAGATGTTGACATTAACTAAAGTTGCCCCAAAATATAACTTACTGGCAGTCTTATTGTACCAGATTATGATCTTGGTCAATAAAGACACTTAACTTGTCATCAAATCTTACAAGTCAATGTGAACTTTCTCTGAATTGTACGCAACCATCATTTTTGGTTTTGTCGCATTCCCAGTTTTTCTTTGTATTGGTTCAAATTTTTGAGCATGTTTGGTTGCGAACATGAGAATGTCTCTATGAGTCTATTCACTTGAAAACCGTTATGCGTTTTGCGTTTCACTTAGCAATTCAAAACCATCTCGTGGAATACATTTTCTGTGTTTTCTCAGTGTTCCAATAATTTGTGTGATCCTTGAAAGAATTGTGCAATGGAAGTGCACGGCTGGATGTAGTTTTTTTGGACAAACTCCATTGCGATGCTGGTATCTATCAAATAAAACCAATAGTTTGTTTTGCCAATCAAGTAAGGTGACTGATAATTCCAAGCTGGTATAATGGTCGCCAGTGACAGAGATTTCATTAATCGAACTGTAACATGATAAACAAACTAAAGGAAAAACAATCTTCGTAACTTACCACAAGGCACTTGATATTTTAAGTAAACTTATTTTAACTTCAAAACACACACGTACACATACACACACACTCACACACACATATATGTATGTATATATATGTTTTAAAAATGACTAAGTTTTTAATTTATATTCACATAAATTCATAATCAACCATTTCTATATTTTGCTTTGTATTTAGCCACATTGTACTAAGTTTTTCGAAGTGTCACTTCTTTCAAACATGAATATATTTGTACAACACCTGCAATTCAAACAACATTTACTTCTTCTATTCTATATAAAGTATTTCGCACATCGAACAAGCCGATGAACGGTAGATGTTAACCGTTAACATTTGTTTACTTTGCAAAACCTAGAATCACACAAGAGCATTGACGCGAAAATAAAAATATTCAAGCATTATTATTTTACATTCTGGTTAGATTTAAACTACTCTAGTCTATTATCGTTTATCCCACGTTGATCGTAACAACATACGAAAATACACGCTTGCGTCTTACTTCTACCGTAATTTTTTCTTTCCACACTGAACACAAAACATTTCTGTTTAAAATCCCACGCCAACGGGCTCGAAATGTTACAATCAAACATTTTAAAACTCAAAGAAGCCTAATACCATTCATAAGCCATGAAGGAAACTTTTACCTAACATTATCTCAAAACGTTATTCTGATGTTAATATTTAAGAAACACTGGAATATTTTAAAATTTTATTTTCTGTTTAGAAAAAGAGCTGCCGCGGTGGCTGAATAGTCAGACCATTCGCCTCCCACCAAGGCGATCTGGGTTCGATTCCCGACGAGGTCGGTCCCTGATATTCGCATTTGGGAATCGTGCCGGACGATGCCGTTGGCCAGTGGGTTTTCTCGTTCCCACGTCCTTTCATTCCGGCGCTGCTCCATACTCACCTCATGTCATCCCTCACCAGCGCTGAAAATCTAGATGTAGATCGCTCACCAAAATCTCTCCACTCTATCTCCACTGTTTAGAAAAAAACATTTTGTAGTTATTTTACTAATTTTTCATTTATAAATGCATAGGTGGTTCGGGATAGAGTGAGCTCTCGAAATAGTCCTGCTAAATTTCTATTTTAAGCCAATTCGTATATTTCCGCGGGTAACGGCTAACTACGTGAAATGTCTAACCTCTGGACACGTCACTTAATGTTTGCGAGTGTTTGATAAATTGTGCAGTTGGTAGAAAATTTTGTAGTTAGATAAAACAAAGATTAATTAATTATATAAATGCCGATTTCAGTTAATTTTATTTCAGTGTTGGTATATTTAAATAGGAAAACACACGGAACTACATTCGGCAATTCGTTGCCAACCGTACACGAAGTAAGGTAACTATTTTTAATGTCGAATAATATGCAGTAACGGCTAGTGATATTTTTTCAAAGTTAAATCTTTAGTGCTCACTTTATCCCGAACGACCTATACATGGATATTCTAAAATGTTTGATTTAATCCCTGAATGAGTAAACTAGCACGTATAACGTACCTGCCATCTTCGAATTCTTCAATTTTTGCTTTAAAAGTTCCATACAATGAGATTTATCAACATTTTCCGTCTGACATGACACATATAATGAATTATTTTGCGTTACCATATTGACACACCTTCACTATCTTGCTTATTTTTTGACTAGTAACTTTCCGGAGGATGATAGTCATTTTTTTCTATAGATGGTCACATGTGTGTTATAAGCTATATAAGTCAAGCAATGCCAGCTATATACAGTATGAGAAACATTTCCCTCTGCCTAGTCGAAGTATAAAAAACATAATAGAGAATTTTATGGACAAATTAAATGCACAAGTTCAATTTTTACAAAATGGCAGATGTCGATCCCCCTTAAGGCAAACATTTAAGTTAATTGTTTGCTTTTGTATATATGTGACATGTAACGAAAAATAAGTAACATAATTAAAGGCATGCTGCTAAACATTTTGAAACGGAACAACAGCATAATTTAGTTACGGCACATTTTAATGTACAGAATAAATCGCTTTGTTAAGTAGTATTTTATTTTTTAAACATTCTTATCTAAGGCATTATGTTGAATGTGGTATATATAACTGTTTCTTTTAGAAAAAAAAGTGTACTTATCTGGGTTTACAGTTCACATCGCTCGTAAATTCCCTGTTTACATACGATATAATTCATAAAAATAACACATGTGTTATTGCTTGTTTATCTTTTAAAAAAATTATTTTGCTACTTCGAGTAAAAAGCGACAGCGTGTTCCCGCAAACCCGCTGAGATAAAAGTAGCGACCGGAACTGTTTCGCGCGAAACTGTGTTGTCTGGTCATTACGAAGAAGAGGAGCAAATGCGTAAACAACTTGGCTATCTTCAGTGTGTAACATATTAAATTTTTTACTGTTTCCAGAAACGTACGGCGAGAGTTTACGATTTCCTCCACGAAGCATATGTGTAGCAGTACTTGGGTACTCGATAATATTAACCGATAACTTCAACTAGTAAAAGAACAGGGTTCCGCAATTTATTCTCATGAAACTATTCTTGTTTCAAGGAAACATAGTAGTTATACAAATTGAGATCTTGGATAGTATGATTTACCGCGTATAGTTTTCTTAGTCCCTAAATTAAAAAATTTATAATTTCGTGGAAACTACCAGTTCGCTTTTTCCAGCCTAGCTATGTTGTCTGAAAATGAAATAATTCATTAGTGTTTTTCCTTAGCCATAAAATTCTGTATATTCCAATGTAATTATTCGGTGTTCTTGAAAGTTGTCTTATATAAAAAAAAATATATATTACATAGAAACCTTAAGGTTATGCGTTATGGAAAAACGGAGTTAATATTGACATCTGTAAATAGCGTATAGTGGCTGTTACAGTAACACCGCTGAATATGTTATCAATGTAATGCATTCATACAATTCCAGTTCTTTTGTGCAAGGATTACAGTCCTTCGACACTTTCTGCAGCTGTTTGTCTCGACAGTCAACTGCCTTACAAAGCTACAACAATGTATGATTTGTTTCAAATGTGTGTGCATATGTACTGTACATGTATTATCTTTCAAGTACTCTCGTTCACGAATGACACGTTGAACTAGTAGATGTCATACTACCGTAACACCACCAACGTAAATGAAAAAACTTCCGTGGATCTCAAAAAATATTGTTTGAGTGTGAAATAAATGCTCTGAGCTAGCTTAGACAAATCTTTCTTAAGGGCACGAACTACCGCAATTTTCATCACTATTTTTGTATTTTTTATTTGTACCAGATATTTTTTTTCTTATTTTAAACACAAAATGTGACTAAATTTGGCTCTTATGAAATTTTTTTATCTCTCATAGTTTTCACGTAATGGTATGTTAAAGTCATATTTTGCATGTTTCCGTTTTAAGGACTACACTAAAACCAACTGATATACCACACTCAAAAAAATCACAGTAAATGAAGACATTACAGGCTACAATGCCATGCTAATAAAAATAAAGAATAAGTATTATTGGTATTTAAAAAAATGCTGAAACTGAAAATAAAAATTTAAAAAATACTATTATTTTTTTAAAATACAAATAATTTTTATTCCTTATTTTTATGAGCATAACATTGTAGCCTGCAATGTCTTTATCTAATGTGATTTTAACAAGCCATTACGTGAAAACTATGAGAGATAAAAAAATTTCATAAGAGCCAAATTAAGTTAAAGTTTGTATCTGAAAAAATTAAGAAGTGGCGATGAAAATTGCGGTAAACCGCGTCTTTTTATATTTTTATGTTTGTACGAGATATTTTTCTTATTTCATACATAAATTGTGACTAAATCTTCCTCTTAGAAATTTGTTGTATCTCTCATAGTTTTCGCGTAATGAGTCGTAAACGTCAAAATTTACACTTCACGGTTTTATGTACGCCACTAAAACCAATTGCCATACCAAACTGAAAAAATTCACAGTGTATGACAATGTTGTAGTCTATGATTTGACATATATAAAAACAAATATAAATAAATTTTTGTATTTTAAAACAAATTAAAATTTTTTAATTTTAATTTCAAAATTCAGTATTTTTTTATTAAATACAAAAATTTTTTTTTTGTTTTTATATGTGTCATTTCATAGCGTACAACATTATTATACACTGTAAATTTTTTCGGTTTGGTAAGTCTGTTGATTTTAGTGGCTTACATAAAACCATAAAGTGCAAATATTGACGTTTACGGCTCATTACGCGAAAACTATGAGAGATACAACAATTTTTTAAGAGGGAGATTTAGTCACAGTTTATGTCTAAAATGAGAAAAATAATATCTGGTACAAATATAAAAATATAAAAAGACGTTGAAAACTGAGATGAACAGCGCCCTTAAAAAGAGGCTTACTATTAGATCAACATAACTTTTTAGAATTCGAAAATATAGACTATAAAAGAAGTTCAATAATGTAAGGTCAGATGTAAGTAAAGTACATCGACAGGTACATTCGGAATTTTCATAGTACGTCGACGAATAGTTTACACTAATTAATTAAAATCCCTCTAAGAAATGATAAAAACCGTGGATTTGAAATATATGACACATATACCGAGTGAGTCGTAATTTTATGCTAACCCGACAGGAGTGAATTCCTGAGGTCAGATATGTACGGAAACAATTTACAACATTGGGCCTGTTGTGACGTATAACGAAGTTATACGCCCCAGGAGTGTAGGGGAGAAATGTGTTATTTGATAATAAAATCTCAGTCATATGTAACTGATAAAACGAAATTACGTATAGAAGCTACTGTTGTAGAGACATATCATGGCCTAATCCTACAAGTCAAGTGTTACAAAGTTCTAAGAATTACAGGGCTGCCAATCCCTTGTTTAAGTATGAATATACGTTCCTTTTTGTTACATAATTTTCTGCTGTTGTCTGTCCTTACAACAGTAGCCTCTATACGAAATTTGGTAAGTGAATTACGTATGGCTGAGATTCTGTCTTCCAATTACACTTTTTACACCCCCCTCCCCACTTCTGAGGGCGTATAACTCCGTCATACGTCACAATAGGACCAATGTTGTGTAGTGTTTCCGTATTTATTTGACCTCAGGAATTCACTCCTGCCGGGTTAGCAAATAATTACGACTTATTCTTAATATATGTATGGAGATAGATGAGAGAAAGGGGGAGACAGGTAGGAAGAGGCAGATCCACGCTTATAACAAAATAATTATAAAAACTTATAGACGTATAAATTATTTCCTCGTAATATAAAAAAATCGAATTAATTTAACTATTTAAATTTTATGTAGCCACTAGAAGAAAGAGTTAAGTGTCCAGCTTAATAATAAGATATATTCACGCCACGGAGCTTCATAAGTCAGCGGTTGAAGCTGTACACCAGGTAGGAGCACAGAGAGACCACGGTGGCATAGCGGTCACACAATTCATCTTCCACCTCGGTGGTTCCGGATGGATTCCCTGCAGGGATCAAACTGAATTTTCGCACGTGGGAAACATGGCGGAGTTTGCCGGTGTCCCGTAGGTTTTCTCGGGACACTCCCGTTATCCGCTGTCCTTGCATTCCACTTCATCGTAGATATATATTTCGCTGTCACATCTCAAGGTACGGCGAACACTCCTTGTATAGAGATCTGCTTCTACATTTGTGACCCATAGAAACCTGCGAAATTAGTGATGTTATCTGACTGTAGACTGGACTGCAAGCTGCTATAAACTCGCCTGACTTCTAGTGTTAGCCTGCAGTTAATGTGACGCGTCTGAAGTTCTTTTTCAACGAACTATATAAGGTCAACTGTAAAATGCCCAGTATCCTGCAATTCGGGAACACAAAGAAACGAATGCCTGGACCAATAACGTCACGGAGTGAGTTCAGTCAATTCTATACCATCACCAAGTAATTACTAAAGGCTCGAGTATTTCGCGTATTCATCTGGCGACAGCCTACATTTATCAGTTCTATACGTGTACCGGCTGAAGCCGAATATCCATTGGCTCCTAACAGTACAAACGTGTAGCACTTGATATCTCCACGACATGTTTCTTTTTTTATAACTGGCTTGCAGTCGTCAATAGTGTGTTAAAACCGCTCTCGTCTAATCACAGAAGGAGTGAAGTACGTTGTAGACGTTCAACCTGACCTAGAACCAATACGCGAATTAATCGTGCCTCTAGTAATAACCCGAAATGTGCACCTCTATAGTGACGCCCTGTACTTGATGTTTATTTATTTATCCTTTGGCCCATTCTGACTATACTTTTAGAATGCGGGATGGTACTTAACAATTGCACTGTATCGCTATCAGAATAATGTCCAGATGCTTTCGCCAATCAATTATGAAATCCCGGTTGCCTTCAAGCGCTCTGAAAATTAAAAATTAAAAAAAAAAAAAAAAAAAAAAAAAAAAAAATGATGACTCCTTTTGTTTTGTGCATCGGTGTTATGGTATATACATTTTTAAAACTGTTCACAGGAAACGAATTACCGTCAGTGATTATTAGTCTGAATGACCAATAAGACTCTTTGTTTTTTAAATTATGGCCATTTGACCGGAGTCAGGAGTATCGCATGTAAGTGTTACTATTACATTTCACAGTCTAGCATGTGAGATTCGTGTCGAACGATGTTATTGTTTGCAATTGGCAGGTTGTTTTTTTTTTGGGGGGGGGGGATTTATAATTTCTGCTTTACACTCACTCATCTGGTAACTGTTAAGAAGCTCTGCGAATCGAACCCGGATATCCTTGGCGAGAGACGAGTGCTCTGGCCGCAGCTCCAACCGAGACCGGTATGGACTGATTTTTATTCCATAGCGTGGTGATTTATATCAACTTTCAAACTATACAATCAGCTGGTTTCGTTGAGTTGTCCCAGTTTCCTCTCTACCCCAACATCCTGCTCACGCATTACTCATGCTATGTTTTAGCTGTAATGGAACAGTCAGTGTGTTCAGATAAAGAGATCAACCAGTTGCAATGCCCCCAAAATATAATTATTTCACAGTGTTACTTTTTTTTTTTTTTTTTTTTTTTTGGAACCGAATATCCAGTGTTGAATTTTCAGTTTGCATTCTTCAGAGCACGTGGACAGAACCGAAGAACGTATATCCTGAACTACCATCTACACTGCACACATCAATTGGCCAGAAGCAAAGCAATCATTCTGAAAGGAGTTTTACGTCCGATCACTAAATTTGAAAGCATCTGGGACATAAAAGAATCGCAAAGAATTTTATTGCGGCCATTACCTTACCGGAATCAACAAGTGAGTCGTAGGCTTTCACAGCCTTCTTGGATTGACCGCAGTGTTTATACCGTCTACGTGTGCATCGCTTTGTATTTATAGCTTACCGCTTATAATTTTATTTCATCTCCTCACTGTCTTGCTTCTCTGGCTCCATAACTGTTCCCTTACCTGGATATTTTGGTTATCTTCCTACGTTTGCGCGTTATCATCCAACCGGGTCATTTCGAGGAGTTTGTGCATCATCCAAAGCTTTGGCTTCACAATTATGTTTCAGAAAGTAGATACACTCGAAACCCTTACACTTTGAAACTGCATTGCTGCTAATTAAGGGCTTGGGCCCGAGATTCTCGGCTTTCAAGATAATTATTTTTTAATATCCATACGAGAGTCAATAACGTAAAATTGCTTCGTAACATTTTTTGCAAATTGGTTTTACTATGCAATGTAATTTTTTGAGACAAACTGTATGATGAGTATAGCTAAGGAAATTTCGTTAATTAACTAATTAGCAACTATTTTGCAGTCTTCTGATTCGACAAAAATAGGGTATGCAGTTTAAATAAGTCATAACAAAGTTACGAATCGATTTTACGTTATCGGTTCCCGTTTATGTTTTTAAAAAATAATTGTCATTAAATGCGAAGAAACTCGCATCCATGCCCTTAAGTTCAATAGCTGATGTCGAACCCATAGTGACAATTAGGACACATCCTAGTCACAATCCTTTTGTGGAATATGGCGGTTATAAGCAACAAGTTTACTGTAGTTAAGAACACAGTTAAAACGGGCGTAACTGTTGGTTAACACAGAAGAAGTTAATCCATGTTCGAACAGAACGTAGAGTTCCGTAACATGGTTTTGGGTCAACTGTCAAGGGGGTTTCCGCCTTAAAATAATACGGTTCAAGAGAAATTAGCCAAAAAGTTACCGAAGATAGTGAAACAGCAACATGACGTTTCCACATTGCTGTTAGCCCTTAAGGGCGCGGCTACCGCGATTTTCATCATCATTATTTTATTTTTTACTTGTACTACATATTTTTTTCTTATTTAAAACACAAAATGTGACTGAATTTGACTCTTATGAAATTTGTTTATCTCTCATAGTTTTCGCGTAATGGCTTGTTAAAGTCATATTTTGCGTGTTTCCGTTTTAACGACCACACTAAAACCATCTGATATACCAAACTGAAAAAAATCACAGTGGATAAAGACATTGCAGGCTACAATGACATGCTCATAAAATTAAAGAATAAAAATTATTTTAATTAAAAAAAAAATGCTGAAACTGAAAATAAAATTTAAAAAATTCAATATATATATTTTTAAAACAAATAATTTTTATTTTTTGATTTTATGAGCATGCCATTGTAGCCTGCAATGTCTTGGTCCACTATGATTTTTTTCAATTTGGTATATCAGTTGGTTTTAATGTGGTCGTTAATACGGAAACATGCAAAATATGATTTTAACAAGCCATTACGCGAAAACTATGAGAGATAAAAAAATTTCATAAGAGCCAAATTTAGTCACATTTTGTGTCTAAAATAATAAAAAAAATAAAATAATGATGAAAATTGTGGTAGACCGCGCCCTTAACCAATTTAATATTGTAACACTTTGCCATACATTCACTTTCAGAATTTCTATCGAATTATTTTGTATGGCAAAATATATCTTACGTACTCCCAGACTATTTTGCATTTATCATTTTCCTGTGCATTAAAACTAAGAAAAAATTACAGTAATCAACTGTGTGGGTAAATGCAAAGGAAAAACTATGCGAAGTGTAGACAATTTATAATGCAACGTCATAAGTACAATGTTAAATAATATAATACATAAACATTACATCTGCATTGCCATTTCTAGCACAAACATAAAAATTGTAAGACAATGTCATACAAGAAATTTTTTTTAAAGACAGAATAACGGCAAATATAGCTAAATGCTCTAAGACGAGATGAATATTCAAACAAAAATGTTGAAGCTGTACAAATGGTATGCGCTGACTGAACCTTTTTAATACCAGAGACCTATGTATAAGACTGCCACACAAAGAACTGCACTCACGTAGGGTAAAATATCAAATTTATGTGGCAGGTATAGGCATAGGAATATTCGCAAATATTGGGGATGATAAAAACAGCCAACAGTAATTTTTAATGGAAATATTACGTTCCTCGGGCAAACTGCGATGACGTCTCGTTCAAAGGAAACATTCACGTCTGGAATCGTGCCCGGAGAAAACTTCATATATTTCAGAGCGTGGAAACCACCTCGCAAACTTCGCTCGGCGCGATTTCATAAGTCCGTGCTGTAAATTACGTTTCCTCCCATAGCTACGCGGTCCGCGCCGCGCCAGACTGAATTACGTTCACCTTGGTCAGCTTGGAGTCCCCGCCATTCCCGGCAATAACCGGTAACTTAGGGCGTGCGCTGAAATTAATTTCGCGAAACCGCCACATTGTCGAAAATGTTATTTACATGGCGGGGCTCTGATTTTGCTTGTTGATTTCATCACAGAGCTCATTTTAGCACAGCCATATCACTTAGTTTTGAAGGTCATACATTAAAATTAAAAAAAGTTTAATTCTAACATAGAGTATATTAATTTAAAAAATTTTCGGTCATTACTAAAATTCGCTAAGTCCACATTTTACGAAACCCTAGTTTTAGTGGTAATGTATATTTTTTTTATATTCTGGACTAACTGAAGTTCAAAGAAATGTGCTCCTTACCATCTGTACATACAAAATAAACTTATGCTTTTTTTTATAAATTCGGTTAAAAAAATATATTTCCCTGGATTGAATTGATTTCACGCGTTTTTAGACATAGCACATTTTAACAATGACTTCTTCAATATATGTTAGCTATAAGCCACATACAATAGTTATTTGTAGGTTTTGTTACTAAGAAATTTTATTGTAAAAATCACCTTAAAAATAAAGATCACGATGGGACAATATTTGACTCTCCATACTTCTGAGGCAACAACAAATAAAAATAAAACTTGAAACTGTGAAACAGAAAATGTTACTGTACACGCCTACTGAATAGACATATTTAAGTAATGTTAAATTGTCCCAACAAAGAAGTCTGATAGACACATTGTAACCCGAGATTATGAAATCACTAAATCATTAGAAGGAAAAGCACGAACTGAATAACCTAACAACCGAAACGACTCGAGATCACACAGTTAAGTCACGAAGTCTGTACCAGCAAAAACAAACAGAACAGGTCATTTTGGAGGTATGAGGTCAGGCAAGATGCGTGTATTTTGAAGCATTGAAACCTGTGACGTTGTGCCTTCAAATGTCACAGCCTTGTGACCTGATTGGATATTTACTTTCTATAATTAAAGACGGGAAAAATTTAATGGTTCACTGACCTGTACGCTAGACTCCAAGAATACCCGTGTACTCAAGAAGATAGCAGCTGCTTGCTCATTGGCTTCTCTCTAAGACAGCGTTACCATATGATCTGGCCCCTATATTTCGTTGCTTCTTTGTTATTAGCTCCACGCCTAGCAGAAGTTGTGAAATAAGTCAAACCCCAATTACGAAAAAGAAAGGAGCTTACATACATTCTAAAAAATAGTTTGTAAATTTACCAGATGTGCGTATAGGAGCGCTAAGAAAGTAGGTATGGTAGAATGGTTTCCCAGACATCCATGGTAGCACTCCTAAACCTTTTTATAAAACAGTCAAATGTACACTAAGATACCAGACTTGTATTGTAACAACTGTAAAAGTTTGCATATTTACAAGACGAAGTATTGTAACTGTACCATACTGCGTCTCGGATAATAAGTTCCTAAACATTCAAGGAAGTTTTTTACAGTCATGTTTGAATTCTAACACGTGTCCAAATGAAAACACGAATTGTTCAGGTTCCTAACTATGACCAGAGAACTTGGCGAGAGTGTTCGGTATGTACACATCTATCCACGAATTAGGTAGGGATTACGACGATCTCCCTTTTAACTTTAGCATGTTACACCTTCACTTACACGCGAGCAGGGAACACGTTGACAAACACATTCTAACAGGATCTATCATGATAGCGTCACTTTATACTTAGCCTACGTTTACTTTCACGTAACGAAAATCTTGTCAACATCAAGCTTTTGAGTCAATGTGACACGTGAAGGAAGATCACGTGATCTTCTCGACCAGATACATTTCGGAAGAATTAATATCTTCTGCTGTGTTACGTTATCTTTGCCTGTACTCGGCGAGTGATTTTCCGACGTTTTTCATCACGGGCTTACAGCTTACATGAATGATCGAAATATGGAACCTCAGCCGATTACATATTACGTACACGTGAACGCGATGAAGTGATAAGTGAAATTGAAGTCATTGCAATCCCGGCCTCATTGCCACATATAGGGTTCATTCTTGAAATTTTGAGTAGGAGCGTCATAAACATGTAGGTCCCATGTTGAATCAAAAACTGTAGTTGTACTGCTACTTCTGGTTCATCTACGGGGCACATTTTACACAGGAGAACATAAAAAATCTGTTCAATTCCTAAAAAGCTAGGCTGACGTGGCTTATCTATAACGACTGCTGATGTTCGAGTACAAGGAATACGGACTGATAAAACTTCTTTGGAATTGCTTTTGCAAAGGTTATTATTACATTTAAGATTTTTCAAATGACTCTAAAAATACTGCGGAATAAGGCCCATATGAGTTTAATTTATTTACTGCGAATTTCGCTGAAAACAATGTGTTGTCGTAGGCGCATACTTCTGTTCAAATAGTGACAGCCTGTTGGTAATTTCTGGACGGTTCCTACAACAATCTGTTGTGAAGAAGTAACAATATGTTATATTCATACAGAACACACTGTTGTAGGGACAACCCTGATAACACCGACTGCTATTCAGGACTGTTGTTCCTATTTTAACAGAAGACATATATGGGAACGAGACCAATACTATTGTAAGTGTATGTAGATCGAGCGAGGTGGCGCAACGATATCACGTTGGACTCGCATTGTGAAGAACCCGGGTTCGATCCCCGTCTCCAGCTATCCTGGTTTCTGTTTTCTGTGATTTCCCGAAATCGCTCCAGGCAAATGCTGGAATTTTTCCTTGAAAGAGTCCGTGGCCGACTCTTTTCCCAACACGCCTGTCATAGTGCCAAGTTGTGTCCTCGTCTCTAACGTCCTCGCTATCGACGAGACGTAAAGCCTGCTTATCTCCCTTTATGTGTACGTAAATAATAAGGTGATATGTTTAACGGCAACCCCTGGGGAATGATCATGCACAAAGTTTTCTATATAAACAATGAAACGAGAACTATTACTTTTCTTTTTTTCAACCTAGGATGGGCTGTAAAGAACAGGAATGAATTGTGAAATACTTCTGCTGTCAACAGACACGTACGTCTTTCAGATACGTTTCAAGATGATCACCACGCATATTGAGACACGTGTCGTACCTGAGCGCCAGCATTTCAATACCCTCTGCAAAGAAAGTTACCGTCTGTCTATTGAAACTTGCTCGATCAAACATTTTGGACGTGCTGTAGGAGGTTCATCGAATGTTGTGATTGCAGTTCCGTTGTTTCATAGGATGCTCATGAAGCGATAGAAAGCGAATCGTAACACAGCACTATTGATTACACGCCTTCTCCCCGAACCTTGTTCAGTGGCCATACCAACACAATTAGGCATGTCAACATGTTTGCGACAATAAACTGAACGGCTGAATGCAAACCGCGTGGAGTCGTTCGATTTTGACAGGCAGAAGGGCTCAGCGTTTTTTTTTTTTTTTTGGCCACTCAACGTTGTTGGGGGAAGGGGGTAAGCAATTGTGTTGTGTTACGTTTCGCTTGCTATCGATTCATTGGCATCCCATGAAGGAACGAAACTGCAGTCATAAGATCTGATGCATCTCGTACGTGTAACACGCCTAAAATGTTTAAATTAACAAAATTATATGAACAGAAATATCTTTGCGGAGGGTACTGGGCAGTTGGTGCACCGGTATGTCACGCGTCTGAATCCGCAGGGTGATTACGTTGAATATAAGCTGAAAGATGTTCGTCAATTTTGAAACTAAAAGCATTTTACAATTGCATGGCGTTATTCAGAAGGTATCCAAGCCACAAATGTAAAGAACAGACAAAAACGAGCTCCTAAATTTTCTTACATTAAAAGTTTGTAGCCAAACAAACAAAGTCAATCCGAGGTAGGGTATTTGAAATTAGAATATGTTAATTAATTAATAAATAACAAATATGTTTCTGTAACAAATTTTATTGATTTTAAATGTGTGATAGTCTCATTCTGCATAACACTAGTCAATTTATTCCCGTTTTTAACAGCCCACCGGAAAAAAAAAAACAATAACCCTCTTAGTTCACAGAAGTCAAGGCATTCGCATCTTTGTGTTCCGACCAGCTGTGTCTCAGTCTGAAGATGGGCATAGATTGCAATTCCCGAGACGTTGCATTTTTTTCGTTCATTTTAACTTGTGTCGTGTTGTCTTTTATTTTTTGTTTGCTTCACACTCTCCACTGTTTTTTTTTTCGTTTACTTCCACATTTTCTCATATTGGGAATCTGGTTTGCTTTGTGTCTATCTTTCGTGCCTGGGTGTTGTCAAAATTGACTGAATTCTACCTTAAGCATTCTTGCTGATTAACATATATCTGTACCTCGGAGGTATAAGATACTATGTCACAAAAATAACATTTTTCAGATGAGCAGTTTGAAGTGTGTTATTCACTGGTGAATCCAGCTGTTTAATTCCCACAAACAAAGTTTTTTTTGACACAACACTGACTTTACGTTGTATGCCACTACAAAATACTTAAAACTGTGGTCATGTTTACGGAAAAAGAGCATTTTGACAAAAAGTGGACATATGCCTCCGAGGTACACATATAATATTGCAAAAAAAAAAAATGGAATTCTTCTGGGATTGCTTTCTTCTGTTTTTGTGTGTTTTTATCTATATTTTATTTACTTCGTCATTTAACACAAGTTTTATCAAGAAATCATTAGCATTGGTGCATGTCCACAAACAAATAAATTCTAATTGTAAACTCCCATTGCAGCACCAAACATTAAAAATCTGAAGGAAATTTTTACTGTACAAAGTACCCAAAGTGTTGTATAGATCAGAGGGTGTAATAGCAGTGGTGTTTGTTGAGAAGATGGCTCGGTAGTAGTGTAAGAAGCCAGCAGAGGGTGGTTGATACAGGGGAGGAGGGGACTGAGTCCCTGGAGTGTGCTGGAGATACCACAGAGTCGTCGTACATCATGGGGATATGTGGGCGCAGCTACCTCGTTACACGACCTCTTCCCATCGCATGACGGGTCCGGGGCTATCTCCCCAGGTGCACTCTGAGGGCGGGCCACCCTACATCCCCCACCCCTCTCCACATTCTCCAAGGAGCACGTATCGCATCTCCGCTAGTCCTTCAACTCACACCAACACTACACCAGCCTTGCGGTCTGTAATTTGTATCGTTTTCTGGACCGTCAAAATGTTTAAGTGTGTTCAACGGCGATAAAGTCATAGTTTTATATTTTCATGAAATAGTGTTAGTTTTGTGGACGATACTTGTCAGTGCAGTTTCCTCTTACGAAACAATTTTAGCTGGCGTAGTTTCCTCATAACGGTGCGTGAAAGTCAAAATTTGCGCGTTCTGCTGCCATGCAAATAGTGAAAACCAATTGACTTAAGTACGTGAAATAATTCACAGTGAAAAACATACTATGGGCTACGCAATAAAACATTTGAAAACATGCCGCGAACTGTTTTTGTATTTTAAAATAATTGGTGAGTTTGCAATTTGTTTCTGTACTTTTGCGATTTTTTTTAAATTCATAATATTACGTTGTGTTATTTTAATATTTCATTGCTTAGCTCATGGGATGTAATTTTGTTTAAGTATGTCAGTTGGTTTTCACTATTCGCATGACAGTGTAACAAGAAAACTTTGACTTCGACACCGAGTTATGAGAAAACTGTGAGAGCTAAAATTGTTTCGTACGAGTGAAATGTACTCACAAGTATCGTCTACAAAACTAACAATATTTCATAAAAAATATAAAATTATAATTTTATAGCACTTGATCTACTTTAAAGGAGGTGGAGGGCCAAATCAGCGCATTTCCCCATTTTCATACAAATTTGCCGGCCTCCGATGCGTAATCGGCGCCTAGCCGGTTTACGGTGCAAAATGTCATGGGTTCGAATCCCGACTGGGGCATGGAAGTTGTGTTGTCCCTGTACCTAATTTCATTCGCAACAGCTCTTATGACCTCGTTGTTAAAGGGCTGTAAAACTTTCGCCTCATTGAAAACTTTTTCTCACTTATTATCGGCAATGAAATATCGAAAATCTGTAGCTGATACTTTCGTACACATTCTTACATTATAACGTAGTCACAGACTTTCTTTATTTTTATAAGTGCAAAAATTTTTTTTTTTATTTTCGAAATTCACTATTTTGGCGCTCTATAACCTTTAAAGCCATTCCCGATAGTTTTACAAATCATTTTGAAATTCTTTCCAAAGCAATATAATTTTCATATCAAAGAAGCCCTGCAATATTTTGTCATAAATATATCATAATTTGTACCTAATTTTTTGGTAGTAATAAACCTCACAGTTATCGGGTTTTTGCACCCAGAATATCACAAATTTTCTTACCAGAATAGGCCAAAGTTAAGCAAAATATGATTTCGTGAAACGCCTACATAGAATTATATGTAGTGTAGATGATCTTAGCCTTGAATGTTTTCGAAACATTCCGTTAAAAAGGTTGAGGTTTTTTGCGCCAACGTCAGCCAAACATGGTCATATGGGTGGATTACGTTGAACGTAACGTAAGAGAGATTCGTGTGGTGAAATATTGCTTGTATTGCAGCATTTCTTTGTTGGATTTTTACGTCTCGCCATCGCAAAATATCTCTATTTTATCATACATGAATAAAAATGATTTGAACAAAAATTATAAAATTTACTACGAAAAAAAGTATCGCCAGCGGGGATGTGTTTGGACACATGTCGTAACCTTAAGACTAAAAAAAAATAATAAAATAAAATAAAAATAAATAAATAAATAAATAAAATAAATTATTTTCCCCACATGTTGTAGCCCTGAGTAAAGAAACGTATCGTGATAAATTCCAAGTAATGAATGTATATATGATGTTAAAATAATTTTATCCGCAGTTGAAACACACTGAAGAAAATATTTGTGTAACTCGTCCTGATGTCACACCACGTGCCTAAAGTCAACTCCCTTCTATGGAATAAATTTATTTTAAAATATTTATAAATCAACATACAAAACTTTATCTTACATTAACGTTTCTCACACACAGGAAATTGTTTCAGCCAAAACATGATCAATCATCAGACAACTTAATGAAGTTGTTTGGGGATTTAGTTTACTTTCACTACTAAATACACAAACACTAAGGTAATTACTAAGGAACCTGAAAGGCTGTTTCGATCAAGGTATTAGTAACTGTTAATTATGTTTGGTTAGGATGGAACACTGCCCAGCATAATTTTAATGTGTCGTTACACACTAAAAATCAAATACACGACGTTAAACGTTTTGAAATATTTTTATTTCACTTAGTAATTATATCGAACCGTTACCTGTTAAAACAAATATTACTGCTTGACAAATGAATGTAAGGTAAACCTTTCACCTGTTAAAATTCAACATTTAAACCCGTGATAAAATATATTTGATACTGGAAAATGGTATTAAAAACACTTAATTTACTAAAGTACTCTATTCTAACGTGCCAAATGATCCACACATTTGTATAACTGAACAAGTTATGACCATTTAGTATATTAAATCTTATGTACACTGCGTAAGATTTTCCAAGTAAATTTTCAACTTCATTCCTTTTTCACATTCACTTAATTTAGATACCCGCACTATACATACTCTGGGCTAAAGAGTAAATTTACTCAACTCGAAATTCCACCTTAAACGGTGAAAATATTTACTAAACATCTAAGAGCTTTATTGAACTCTGGAGATTTCACATCGTTAACTCGCGTCCCAAAAAGCAATAAGGTTAGGACTTTATTTTTCCAATAATATGTGGTGCGATCATACATCTTTCATATTTGTCTCGAATTTGTATCCACTTTCAGAATTTGTTTGTCAGTTTCATCGTAGGAAAATTCATGTACAGTAATTGTACTGTTCCATCAGCTACCAATTACAGGAATTCAGTTATTCTTATGTAAAATATACGTATTAATATTACCAAGTGTAAAATTTAAGCTAAATTTTGATAATTGCTCGACAACCATACTAAAGGAACAGTCCATAAAAAAAATTGTAACTTGGTGTATAATTAAATATTTCATTTGTAAGATATAATAACATTAAAGTTCAAAACAAATATTAATATTTTAATAAAATCTCAGTTACAATAATCGTAGCATAAATGCAGAAGGTACTTCAGTTGTGTTAAAGGATGGCACATAAACAAAACCATTTATTTTAAGTTAATGCACCAATTTAAATGATCAGTATATTATACTCACTTAATAGAATTACCAACTAAAAGCTACGGCAGTATCCTAAAATAATATAGTCCAATAAAATATTACATACACAATTTAGTTGAATGAAGCCGTAGGTCGTTCTGTTAAAGTGAGAACATTAGGGTACCATATTGTCAAAAAAAGGGGAGGGGGAAAGGAAACAAACATATTAAGTTTGTTAGTTTCTGAGTGTAGTAACAGTTATTCAACACGATTATTCTTACGCGATTTTAATTACACTAAAAATACAATAATAGTTCTTAGGATGAAAATAGAAAGAGTTCAATTCAATTTGAATTTTACATAGTACATTTAGTAGCAAGTATAGTTAGTCACCGACAGTAGTATCAAAACAAAACTAAAATTTTTGAAGGATTTCTAACTTGACGTATGTGAACGGAAAGTTCGTCGATGGTTTTACCTTTGTTACGCTGTAAAATGCGTAATAAAACAAAGGCACAAAATTTACGTTTTTCGTTCGCTTTATGAAACTCGCTTATTGATTACGGGGTATAACAAAACTGGCGCCTCTGAGGGGTTGTAAATTTTCACAATGCAGCGCGGGCTTACTATTCATTTCACCTGTAGTAAAATTTTATTAGAAAATTCGTCGCAAACAATTTTATTGTTGCCGGAAACAAGCATTTTCTGAGAAATTTCCTCGCTTACAGGAACAAACATATAATTTAACTGCCTTACAGCCGTTACATAAAAAACGTAAATCAAACAAAATTTGTTAAAACACATATACATGATAATTTGTATATTAATTTGGCGTTTTTCTTACTGCGACTGCACAAATTCTTTGTAGTGGATTTTTTTGTGCTTGGGAAGGGATATAGAAACGAATAAGCCGGAGCTGAAATGAAAGAACTATCCTAACATTCACCTGAAGTTATTTCGGAAAATAATTTGGGAAACAGAAATTAGTTCGGTAAACGAGTGTTACCGAGTGCGAATCGTGTGATTTACCTCTTCGCCGCTTACGAGAATATTTTATACGCCGGTATTCTGTCGTATAATTTGGCAATTTACTTTCAGAAACTTAATGCAATATTTACTGTCTTTTCTCAAGATGACTGTAGAAATCATTGATATGTGTTCCTTTGAAACTAAGTATGGAATAAATTAACGATGTTTCAGTTCTTAATTACTAGGGGGTGTTTGCATTTGCTTGCTCAATTAATTTATGAAACTGTCGTAAACATTATTAGTACGTTTGCAAATTAAAATGCAGGATAGCTGCATGGGTAAAATTGGAGTATATGCTGTATTGATTGTGAGTTGAATTGAAATAGGCCTTAGTCATGCTTCCCGTAATAATTTGTCTTTCAAATGTTGTTTTGCAGCCAAAAGTATACTAATGCCTCCTTTTTCCTGTCTCTTTTTGTCTTAGAAACATCTAATATAACTCATGACATTTCTGGTTAGTAATTCATGTTAGAAAAAAATAATAAATGCGATTTAATTTAATTTTTGTGGTATGGATATTGAACCATGATAAAAATTTTTGCAGTGTTAAACAGTTTGGTTAAATTCTTTCAGTTTTTCAAATTCATAATAGGTATTTCCTTTGAAATAGAAGCTAACTCACAGAAAAAAACGATTGCGGTAACAGTATCTTATATTTAATGGCTGGAGGGAACATTTTCAAAAACTTTATTTGGTAGTATTATCAAGACATTTAACGTTAAGGGAAATGAAGGGAGAAGGGTGTTCACCAAAAATTTCATTGTTTAAAAATTATTTTTTCTTTATACGTGTGGTGGTTATTTATATACATACGTTGGAACTATTTTTTTTACTGTAACGAAGGTCAAATTTGCATGAAATTATTTTTAGCAAGAGAGAAAAACCAATTAACTTAGCGAAATTAAAAATATTCACACTGAAGAACAGTGCCATAGATTATGACAGGATATGATGTAAAAACCGCATTGCTTAGTTTTGTGTATTTTTAAAATAAATTTTTCTTAACATTTTGATCTTTGGTTTTAATTTTATTATTTTTTAATTACAAAGAAATGTTAATAGGGTTTATAAACATCTCTTAACGTAGATTGGGACACTGTTCTTAACAGTGAATTTTTTCCATTTCGGTAAGTAAGTTGGTTTTCCTTTATTGCATAAAAAGTGTTGTGTAAATTTTAACTTTAATATGATGTAATACAAAATCTGTGAAAGCTAAGAAATGTTCATAACAATAAAAGAAAAAACTCAATATATGCCTACAAAACAAACATATATCGTAAAAGTATAAAAATTTAGAGTAGAACTGATATTATAGTTGTCAGAGCAACCGCAGTTTTACAGATGTTTAAGTAATTGCTGAATGTTAGAAAAATTTGCAATAATTGTCATAACATCAAATGAATACAATTTGTTTCCGTAGGTTACTTTAAACAAATTTTAAAAACTTTATAAATTATTTTCCTTACTGAAATTAGTTCTTGAAATGAGTATCACAAAACACAATTATTCCAGTTCAACTCATTCGCGTAGGAATCCGCAAGCAGATTTAATGTCGTTATTTACTCTGTTTAATAATATACACAATTTCTAACGTATTATTTGAGTATTCATACTTTACTGTTAAGAACAACATGTACTTTGCATAACACATATTTTAGAAACTCTGTATTTTCGTATGAGACAGTTTAAAAATTATCATATCGTGCTTTCTTGTAATTACTGAGTTTCTAGAAATAATTAATGAAATAAAAAAAACACTGTTACACTGTTATAAAATTCGGGAAATTTTCTGAAAACTAGTGGAAGTTTTTTTACTCATACCAAAATTATACTTCATAAAAACCAGTTTACAAATATAAGACGTTCAGAGTTGTTGCAACGCATCTTTAATAACTGACTTTGATAACAAGCCTGTGTCGGGATTGAAAGTTTCCGTTTATCTTCCTACGGCGTAGTCTCCGAGAAACCGAGCCCCACCTGATGTTAATAATTCACAATACTCTCAACCCTGCCCGTTGACGAGGCGTGACTCGTGCAAAGAGAAGTATTCCGGGAGAGCGCTTCCTGTACTTTCACAGTTTTGCATAGCCGGTCCTTCCGGAAATGCCCATCCTGAATAAAACTGAGGTGGCATGTAGATGGTAAGCTAAATTAATATGGAAGGTAAGAATTTAAAAATACGCGTTTTTACTGTTCTTAATTCTGGAACGTGGGATGTTAAGTTTCATTCTAAAATCAGCGAAAACTTTTAATTTGCCAAAGGTGGTTGAGTTTTATCCACAGTCGATGCGTTTTGAAACAAATTGCATTCGCGAATTTCCACCCACTGCTGTCTGTAACACTCCGTTAGTTTTCCGAGCACTTAGCTTCCCACGTTTTTTATAGTTTTCATATTTGCTGCTGATGGTCGGGAACTTGTTCGACTGGAAACCTCGAACAGCTGGTAAAGTTGTGTTGTAAGTCCGCGGATTGGTCATCATTATAAGTCTTTCCCCTTATCGTACCCTTATTTTTTGAGATTTTGACAACAGTTTCGTAATAATTAAATACAGCAGCTGTTGTTTGGTAATGATCACGACCTTGCCATATTATGATATGTTTTTTCTACTGTAAGATGTAGTTTGAATTAATGCATCAAACATGTCTGTACGTAACGTGTCAGTCATGGTGTACGTAATATGTCCTACATAGTCTACGGCTTTGTCTCAAACGAGGTTATATTTTGAAGTTAGACTGACAGTAAACTGGTATTCGGGAATCAACTCGCTGTTTCATTGTTTACACAGGAGTAAACTATAATGGGAGAACACGAACTTGGTGAATTTTGACTATTTATTCTAAGGCCCTTTGGTTTCGGTAATCAGTTAATACACTGTCACGATGGGCTCACATTTTGTGATACCAACGTAACTTTTTAGAAAGCCGCCCTAATTTGTAAAATTACATTGCATTTAGTGTTTTTTAAGGGAAAATAGCTTATGTTACAAAGCCAAAACTTCAAATAAAAAATTTGGTTTTTCTTATAACAGCGGATACAGCTCATGCAAATATACACTTAAGAATGATGCGAAATTTCAGCACCTGTTAGTATTTAAGAATAAAAACAAACTACAGAACTGTAGAATTGATAATGATAAACTATGGAATTATATTATTTGCTATTTTCTAAATGCAGTAACATGCATAAGTGCATGAATTTTGTTATTAAATGTGTCTTAACACCAATAAAAATAATATAAACACTTAAAAGACAATTTATAATACCTTGAATAAAAAAATAAACATGAACTTTCCAAACTTCCTCAGATGTCTTCAATTACTGTACGCACTATCTGTTATGTATCAGAAATATTATTTGAAGTTAAGATAATATTGTAAGTTACAAAAAAGGATCAGTTATTAAAAAAATATTAATAATGGGTTACATGAATAATTTAATTATAAATGTCGCTACCTAGAGTAAAGTTAAAATACGAAGTTCTATTGAGATACTTTTAACATAATACACTCTAGCATGTTTTTGTTTACAAAATCAGTTTCCTGCCGAATTTCTTAGTGCAATTCCGTGTGAGTGTTAGGAGAAAAGTTTGAACAACATATCTACTAATACAAATGTATAATTTTTTCTTAATACACACGTGGCTATGTCTCACTTGCTTTCTCTGAGTCGACATAGAACTGCAACTGGGGACCTGAATTCCAAACTATGCTAATTCCAAAATTTATGAAATAACAACAAAAAAGTAACATCTTCTTCGTGTGCATTTATCTCTGTCTTAAGGCCTTGTTACGGAGTTTTGCAGTGATTTCGAAAATATTTTTTTTATTGCTACCTAATACTCATATCAAAATTTCGCTGCACAGTTTTGACACTTATATGCTATAATTTGTAGCTGAATTTTATTGTAGAATTATACTGAACGGTTTTTTAGATTTCATTACCGAAAGTAAGTTTTTCGTCGTAAAAATAAGCAAAAATGAAGGGAATAATTTTTTTGCTAGCGAATGGTACATTATTAAAAAAACTTTCTGTTAAAAAATATTTGAGTTATTGACACCAGTCGGAAAAAAACTCGGGAACATGCCCTTAGATATGTTACTGATTAAGATACAATATTTTTACTTTCATTAGTATCATAGTTCAGAAAGAAATAAGTGCACACACTAAATAAATTATATTTTTGTTAATTCTTAAATTTTGGAGTCAGCATGGTTTGAAATTTGGCGCCTCAATTATGTACCTACGTGATATTTATCTAAATCATTCTTCCCCATTGCGATGCTCGTTCAATGAACGTTATATTTAATGTTAGTATGATTAACCTCGGATGACTAGCCTGCGAACAATCACGAACTCTGACGAGTAATCAGACCGTGGTCACGAGGGTTATTAGAGGTTAGTTGAAGAGACGCGCTGACTTGAGCTGACGAAGCCTGCTACGCCGTGGAAGGTTGAAGGAGTCGTGGTTTTGGCCGTTAACGAGTTTTCTGAAGTTGACTACCTCAGCCTCCTCAGCCGACCGCTCAAGCTCACCGTGCTCCCCCGGCGCGACATTGGTGCAATCGCTTGATTAAAGCCCTCTGTGGGGTGAGTAGGACCACGAGGGGGTCGGAGGGGTTGACGAAGTGCTGCGGGACCGGCCTTGTCATTTGGCGCCACTCCAGCCCCTGCGTCATGTCACAGTTCGACAACCCGCACGGCAGGGATGTTGCGATGACTACCGGGTGGAAGATGGAGTAGGGGTTGGCAGGACGCCGACATGTCGCCACGTGGTTCGCACCCTCAACCCCTCCTCCTCACGTGACTACCAACATCTCTGGTTTACTCTGCTGGAGCCCGTTTCACACGTTAACATATTTACTGAATTTACGTCAAGTCCATGCGAGGTTATTTTTTTCGCATCGACGAAAAAAAAAGTACTCAAAACGTATAAAAAATTTTATTTGAATTCAATTCAAGGTTAAGAATAGTCATACGGTACATAATAATACGTAGGAGTTCGCCCAAAATTTTTGACTGAATTTTGGCTTATTTCATAACAATATTGGTTACATTCGGCTTTAAAAAAAAAAAAAAAAAAAAAAAAAAAAGCTACCAAAAAGAATGGTGAAAATTATAATATAATTGTGACCAAGCAATGAAGGAGTTCTCCGATAAGAAAATTTGGTAGATTTTAAAAACCAAATATTTTCGAAATCAATGTAAAACTAGCGTGCGTAGCCTTAAAACAATTATTTCATTTATGATTAAAATTATCCCTTCGTAGCCATTCAGTTAATGTTTTTATTGAACACTGGAGTGACGTGTTGAATATTTATCTCCTAATTTAAACCAAATATGACGATAAATATTGTAGGTATTTATGTTTACTATATTGATAGTGTACTGTATAACTTTATAACGTGGCTTCTAGTACTAGCGCTGTCAAAAAATATCACGTGTCAGAAAATTTCGATTTAAGAAAATATAGGACGTACTCCATACATATATTATTGAAATATTTCTGAACAATCACAATATTAAAAAACAAACTGTCTGCAGTTAGTATGTCTACAGCATGGCCGTAGAAGAAGAAGTCTGGACCCTCGCCTGGAAACTTGACCCCTTTGTTATTTCGCTGCAGTTCACCAAGTTACCGAGAATGTTGTACTTTATTGGCGCTGCAGTTAGGGCGGTCGGACTCAAACTCTGCCCTCTTCCCTCCCACTAAGGTAAACAATTTATCAAATCGTATTTTTTAAAATCATTTTATGAAATACTTTCTTCACTCACAGTCATAAAGCATGGCTCCAGTAATATGTATTTACTTTATAATGTAAAATTTGGGAAAAAAGTGGGCGGAGTTTGAGCTCGAACGCCTTGATTGCAGCGCCAAAGACGCACAACACTCTCGGTAACTTGGTGAACTGCAGCCAAACAACGTGGTCAAGAAAAATACATTGACAGATAGGCGAGTGTCCAGACCTGTTACGGCAGTGGTCTAGATGACGTCGCGTGTTGTTTGGCCAGGTAAATTTAAGAAGATTTTTAGGTAGATTGAAAGAAATTTATATTTTGCGAATAGAACTTATCAAAGCGCCAGCCCCCTATGTTACGTTACATGGTGGCATTGGCGTAGGTAGAAGGACTTTTTGGAGAGACACCAGTAAACTGGGAGTCACAATGCGAATATTACGTCCAACTACTCCCCGCCACCAATCCAACCTGATCAACCTTACATTTTTTAAAATGTTCCCAAGCCTAACAACGATGTGGTAAGTCCCATTACAGGTTTTCGGTACAAACCGTGTTCTATTTTCGGCACTGACATTATGACTTCGGATTTTAGCGGTTTTCCCAAACGGGTCCAGGCGAACTTTGGAATGTTTCTTTATGAAGGCCACGGCCTGTTTTCTGCAAGTTCCTGGTTGTCAAGAGCAAATGTTTTTGTCTCTAACGACTTCACTGACGAAACGTTAACCCTAACCGCCACTGTATTTGGTAAATTAACACTTTGAAAACATTAAATGATTTAATTTTTCCGTACATTTTTCCGCCGTTAATAAATTAAAAATATTTTAACCACTGGCAGGATAGTAAGTATTTAAACTTTGGTTTTATAACGCTTTGAAATATTGAGAAAGAAATTATTTTACTCATAAGTATTCGAACAACAGTCGTAATTCGAAACAAAATATCTGTTGGCTATTGGAAGCTAGAACTCCTTGTAATGAAATGTTTAAAAAAAACCATTAAGTATGTAATTTTATTTACTTTTCAGTTGAATTAATGCGGTTAAACAACGCTGGTAGATTTTAGCTCTTCACACTGTTTTGCGTCAAATGCTGCGAAGAATATCACGAATGAGAAAAGACTGGACGTTACTTTCTAATTCAGGATGTTTTCGTGATAGGCAATATTTTCAACAAGCATGTATGCATAGCTGCGGACTTCTTGCTTGATTTTATGAAACTTCAAATTATAATTATTATAAGGATTTATTGCATTTGTTACTCAATTGATGCTACACTTAAATTTTATATGTGATATTCCAATGCTATTGGCATATTTTTGTTAAATATGACATTAAAACAGGTGTACACCAACATTTACAAAATTATTATTACCATTTCGGCCAGTGTTGTCAAAACATCCGCTCTCACAAACAAAGAATCGTTTATATAATGATTGTTCTAGGTGTAGAATCAGACACCAAACTAGTGAAAGTTACTCTGAAATTGGTAGTGGCTGATTATTCTTTAGTTTCAGAACGGAACACACGTTGAAGAGTAAATATTATTTGGCTTAAAGTTAAGCCTCTTCTTTAAAAGCTTTAAGTGTGACATTTACAATTACATCAACGAAGCAGGAACAGCTAAACGCTAAAACGGCTGGAGTTTGTACGACCATCAATATGTATAATATCTCGCAAAATACGTAAAAGGTCTTAATATTTAGTCTTACTATATTTAAACATACTGAATCTCTACCCCATTTAGGTAGCGACCTTGGACATTTTTGGACCATATGCCTAAATAAATAAGAGCGAAAATAATGTAGTTAAATCAAACTACAGTTATTAATGTTACCTTAAACCTAATTGAACTTAACTGTCTGCGGCGTATATAATGCTGCTCTTAGAAACGTCTTACCGTCGATCTGATGGATAGGACCTTAAGGGCGCGATTCACCTCAGTTTTCAGTCTTTTTTTATATTTGTATCAGATTTTATTTTTATTTTAGACGTACATTGTGATTAAATCTTCTTCTTAGGAAATGTGTGCATCTTACATAGTTTTTGCGTAAAGAGTAGTAAACGTCAAAATTTGCACTTTACGATTGATTTTATGTACGCCAGTAAAACCAATTGACGTACCAAACCGAAAAAAATTCACAGTATTCAACAATTTTGTAGGCTATGATTTCACATGTATAAAAACGAAAAAAATTAAAAATTGTTGTGTTTAATAAATGATGCAAAATTTTAAGAAGAAAATGTAAAAATTAAAAAAACAAAAATTAAAAATACAATTTTTTTTTTTGTATTTATATGTGTCAAATCACAGCCTACAACATTGTTGAACACTGTGAATGTTTTCGGTTTGGTATGTCTGTTGGTTTCAGTGGCGTACATAAAACCGTAAAGTGCAAATGTTGACGTTTACGACTCGTTGCGCAAAAAGTATGAGGGATACAAAAATTTCCTAAGAGGAAGACTTAATCACAATTTATGTCTAAAATAAAAAATAATCTGGTACAAATATAAAAAAAGACGTTGGAAACTGAGGTGAACCACACCCTTAACCTAGTTCTCTTAGATAAGCCCTTCCTCATGCAATTCAGACTTCAAGACACTGCTAACATTCCATACACTGTAAATAACTTCTTGAACAGTACGGGAAGTTTTTAACCTATACACAATAAGGTACAGTTACCTTACTTCAGGTTGCAACAAGAGCTAACGACTGGCACTGTTTTATAAAATCTTGTAAATCTGCACGCATTTGACTATTTCCTTATAATGTGTTGGATCGCTACCATTGATCTATGGAAGAAAAAAAAATTTTAAAACGTTTATACAACGGTGTTTTAAACATACAAATTATTATTTACAGATTGAGTTCACCTCCCTAAAGAAGTTTATTTGGGAAATTTTTCGTTTACGGAAGACACTAAATTAACCTTGTTTCGAGTAAAACTATTAACTTATCTTATTAAATAATTGAACAAATCTAAATATGCCACTGTTCACAAAGTCCCACGAAACAATTCGAATTAATAAAATTAAAGCTTAGCTACCATAAAGTGGGATAAACGATGTTACCAGAAGATACAAACGAAATAACGCAACATATTTAAATTACTAGGTATACCGCAACCGATTGAAGAAAGACGCACAAAACGAATATTGTGTTTTTCTGTTGGAGAAATGGCAGATTGTGGAGGGCGATATTATATTTTATTCCCTAAAGCTTAATTATCTTTTTTTTAAAATTCTGCTCCTTAACTTTGGGTAAAAATAACGCAATACCACAAAACAACACAAAAAAGTCATCATTTAGAGAATTATTGTGTAAAGAATTTAGGCATACTCTGAATATCCGTCCATTTCAAAGCTTTGAGTTGCTTCAGTGTTCGGTAACATACGTGGCTTGCCACAGGTGATGAAATAAACCTTACGGCGTAACCGAGTTAACCTAGTTAAGTCTGTTAGGGTAGCTTTCAGTAGATTTCCTAAAGGCTGAATATGATCTATAAATAAAGTGGCCATGGTCGGCACTTGAAGCCACTCTGTAGCCTTGGCTGTCGACTAGGAAGTTCCGGTGACCACACCACTGGGAATTCTCTGGGCGCAGCTCGGCAATTCTCTAATCCTCTCCCTACAGCTGGATGTCACGGACTCTCACTGCCAAGTACAGTAGCTGCCAAAACCAAGTGGCACCTCACAGAAACACATTCCGTCGTACAGTGAAAACCCGCTCTTGTTTGGGAAACTTACCAACCTGTGGAAGGGTGTCAATTTCGTAGCAGGAGAAATACCGATCGCATCTAATATCAACAGTTACCGTAGACAAAACCGCAACCTTATATTCTACCACAATTCTGTCACACCTGAGCAGCGTAGTCCGCTTCAGACACAAACTTTTACTGAAACGCGACTCCTGAAATCTATTACCGCACTAAATAAAAGCCAGGCACCACTGTTTATAGACACCTTGCCTCTTTGAATTCGCAAAGCTGACATTTTCACAACTTTAATAAAGCTGATGAGATATGAGCAAGCACTTTAAAATAAAATACTGCATTCAACAGAGCTCCAAAGACTTTCGTTTTTTTTTTTTTTTTAATTCAGTCATACGGAGTAAAATAGATTAAATTAATTTTTCTAGGAGTCCTGATTCTTTTTTAAACCAAAAATATATGCCCAAAATATTTCAATTTTTTACGTATGTCTCTCCAAACTGATTTTTTTCTTCTGGAGATTATTTAAAAAAATGATTGGTACAAATAATTATAAAATGTTTACCTCAGCTAGATTACAGATGGTAAACGTTTAATAATTGTAGTCTTGTGTACTCAAATTGCCTAACGAATATTTTTTTGTAATTATAATTTGATTTACTTTTAATTTTTAGCGGACGAAATCACACATTATGGCAGGATCACAGAATAAGTAACGATAACAGAAGCGACAAGGAGGAATTTTTTCATTGTTGCAATCGTCCAGCTCTCGGGGCGTACAAGAATGTAAACAATGACGTGTGGCTTCGAGTCACTGTTTATCTAACGACTTGTAGTGCTTGATACGAAGTAATTAGTTTGTATGTAAGTTAAATATCTATAAATGCTAACATGACGATTCGAACCTCAACAGTAGGGAATAACTAATTCTATCACAAGCGGCATGAACGAGCTTTTTAATCGTTATTATTGTACCAGTTCTCGGGGCGTGCATGCGCGTAAACAAAGGTATGTAGAATATGAGACAATGAAGTAACACACGCGTATATTTCAATAAATGCTTAAATTTGTTTGGAAATAATTTATATATCTAGCAGTGATAAATGTGACGTTACTTACGTGTTAATATACTACAGATTATAAAATAGGTCCAACTCTTAGAGTAAAAATAGGGTAGAGGGAGTATCCTCTATACAGCTGCATACGAAATTGTGTGTTCAACATGTGTCACGTGACTTTAGTGAAATATGCGCGGGAAATTTGACATAACATGATAATAATTGCTTATTAATCACATCTATGTTGGGTTATTTTAGTTCCTTATGAATATATTAACTAAGGAGGGCGTACTACCATATTATCGCATATTATAATTGCGTAGAAATTTCAGAACGACCAATGTAAACAATGTTTGCCACGTTACTGTTTTTCTTAACCCAGCTGTTTTTAGTAAAAAGTAAATATTAGCTACATACTTACTATAAGGTTTTGAACCGAGATCTTGGTGACACCCAATGGCTAAATATATATTCTGGAAGGTACGCCATGAGTTTCAAACAACACGACTTCAATTTTTCGACGAGAAAACATAAATAAACGACGCCAAACTCTCGAGACCATGTTGGACACACATTTGTGACGTCATGTTCCCTCTACCATATATTACCTCTATGGTCCAACTAAATTGCAATGTAACCAAATATCCACAAACTCCGACACACGGTCGTAGAAGAACAGGTCTGGACACTCGCCTATCTACCAATGTATTTTGCTTGATCCCCTTGTTGTTTGGCTGTAGTTCGCCAAGTTACCGAGAATGTCGTACTTTTTAGCGCTGTTTTCCGGGCGGTCGGACTCAAACTCCGCCCACTTTTTTCCATTGTTAAATTTATAAAATAAATAAAGATTGCTGTAACCTTTTATTAAATTTGTGAGCGAAGAAATTATTTCATAAATTGATAAAAAATACGTTTTGATAAGTTGTTTATCTTAGCGGAAAGGAAGTGGGCGGAGTTTAGTCCGACCGCCCTAACATCAGCGCCAATAAAACACAATATTCTCGGTAACTTGGTGAACTACAGCCAAACAACAAGGGGGTCAAATATCCAGGCGAGTGTCCAGACCTGTTCTTCTACGGCCGTGGTCCAGACCTGTTCTTCTACGACCGTGCTCCGACATTATGACAATCCAAAGAGAAAACGAATACGATAAAAGCCACTTCTAGTCGCTTCCGTTACAACTTATTAATTCTGCGGTAGGCTAAAACATCGCACCACGATTATAATTCATCCGAATAATCGTCTTTTTAAAACCCGCTACCATATTTAACATGATGCTGAGTCCCAGTCTATAAACACTTCTTAATTTGGAAGCTTCTAACCAATACAAAGTACATATATGGCACTTGCCATGCTACAGCTTGTTAATATAGCAAATAAACTGCATCGTTAATATACAAGTATGGTGACATCAGAGTACATCTGACTGTGCCATAATATAATGCCACAAAGTTGTAAAGATCATATTGGAACATTCTGTATATAGTAAACAATTTTACCATACCTACATTCTTAACAATCATATGCATTGGTGTGCCAAATTTATAAATATTATTTTTACAACAAAGCGACTCACAAAAAATCTTATTAACGACGAAATAAAATAAAATTAGTAACAGAACATATAACTTACTGTAGTGTTATACTGCATAGCACAGTCACTGGATTTTATCACAAGTATTGTATAATTTTCATTTTTGGAGATAAGAACGGGTTTATTATACGAATTGTTCACATTCTTGGCTTCCAGATTGATTTAAATGGATTTGTTTCCGTGCGGGGGACTATGTTTTGAACATAACCAGATGGCAAACGCATTAGTAAAATGTTTGGAATAAAATTCTTTATACGGGAAAATATGTTAAAACACGCAATAAATGTTAAGTTTCTACGCGTGGACATAAATTAATTCAATTACACGTGTTGCTTTATCGACAATTTAAATGTCTGTACATTATACACAGATAGTGTGAAGCACGAGTTGTGTATCTTCAGTGCAGCTAAATTTGTGTAGGATTATGAAGTATATGACTTCCTTCTGTCTAATATCCGTACATCAATTTTCTATTTATGGCAACTCTTTTCTTGCACCTGTGATGATAGCTAGATGCTTTTTCTGCAGTAGTTTACCAAAGTTGGGTGTTAAGTGAATTAAGTAGTGTGTTCCCAAAAAATGTTGTGTAATTGTTTATGTTTAAGTTTGTGTTAACCTTTGACACACATGAATTCAAGATCTAATGGTTCTCCAGCGCATTACTTCATTGTAAACACGAAATCAATAATAGTAAAACAATTAAATTTTATTTTCAAGTTGGTAACAAATGTTATCATCATGTAATAAAACGCTTTTATCCCCTCTGTGGACATATATATTTTTTTAATATATCAAAACAATATGTTTTATATTTTCACGTTATGTTGTTTATATAGTTTCAGCCTATTAATATAACTTATCGGACGAAAGTTATATATATATATATATATATATATATATATATATATAACATTCCATTTTATAAGTCAATGCCTGTATTTTTCAAGTGATTGCAAATGAATAATAGTCAGTACTTATATTTATTTTTTTTTTTTCAAAATATTTTAGTCATTATTGATTCACAAATGGTTTTTTTTTTTTTGCTGCGAGTGCAATAAGGAAAAGGTCCGATACATGTTCTTGGTACAACCAAACAATACATGTAAGTGTTTACTCAACACATGATTTTAATTAAACGCATATTTTTGTTAATCAAAATAACATTGTTGTTTATAATTTGTACATATGTTTATGGGCGGATGGGATAAAGTGAACACTCATAAAATCCTTGCTAAAGTTCTATTTTCAGCCAATTCGTATCTTCCCGCGCTTAACGGCTAACAACAGGAAATATCTAACCTCTCTGGACACGTCACTTGATGTTTACGCGTGTAAGATAAACTGTGCAGTCAGCAGGTACCTTACTTAGTTTGTTAATAAGAGTATATTAATCATATAATACACAATTAAGTCAATTTCGGTTGATTTTGTTTCAGCATTGTTGTATTTAAATAGGGAAATACAGGGAACTATTTTGCGCAAGTTCGTTGTAAACCAAACAAGCAGTACGGGAACTATAGTTAATGTTGAATTATGTGCAGTAACGGCGATACCCTCATGAGAAAACCTCGTAACTACATTTTTTTAGATTTTCGTTTTATTTTTACATTATACCCCGAAAAAAATTCCTTATCAACTGCGAAAAGCACACATCTCCAGTTATGTTTTTCAAAATTTTAAAAGCAAAAATCCGAACTCTCGCAAATCCATTGTTGGTTTGTAACAAGCGAAAAACCTCTTTCTCCTGTAAAAAAAAACTGATTTTGGAGATACGAGGTTTTCACATGTATCTCTAGATATGTTTTTTAAAAATATTAAAGCAAAAATTAGAGCTCACGAGGCTTTATTGTTGGATTGTAACCAGCAAAAGACTCCCTCTCCTGTTAAAAATAGATTTTGGAGTTACGAGGTTTTCACATGAGGGTATCGTGATGTTTTTCAATGGTTACATTTTTAGTG
The DNA here is from genome assembly GCA_003012365.1 of Medauroidea extradentata. Classification (NCBI taxonomy): domain Eukaryota; kingdom Metazoa; phylum Arthropoda; class Insecta; order Phasmatodea; family Phasmatidae; genus Medauroidea; species Medauroidea extradentata. The sequence continues at coordinate 2,648 of PNEQ01099041.1, read as the reverse complement.
CTCACGTAATAGCGAACGACCCATGTTATTTGCATGTCAAATATTGTTATTATGCGGATGAAGATGGAGCTAATCTAGGACGTTCAGTATCGGTAAATTCGGCAGAACGTTATCATTTACTGACTCAACCATTCTACATAGTGACTAATGTCTCCCAACTCCCTTTCTTGTCCAGAGCCAGCAAGCTTCAGCTTCAAGCCCGCGGGAAAGGGTAAAAAACTGCAAATTGCCGGAAGATGTTTATGAGCCACGTCAGTTTGCATTGCAAATTTCCCCTCTTGTGTGTGTCTTCTAATTAAAGCTTCGCTGTCGGCTCCTCCCTACCGCGTTTTGACAGTATATTAACTACTCGTCACCCCATCGCTGTAACTCGATATCGTAATACTTGTCACACGCTGTACGACATTGAAACACGGGATAATAACATCGCTGTACGGGCACGTTAAAATACCATGAAATATGTTATCAAAAGGCCTCGGCCCGTATCTAAATAACGTTTTACAAAATTAACGTTCGTTTCTGATAAGAAATATGTTGAGCATAAATAAACTTTGTGTCTCACTCTTTCGGTAAGTAACGTTTGTTGAAAAAATTTACAGTACTCGACTATCATAAATATATATTTTTTTTCTTTTTGTAGTTGAAAGTATTGCGTTCTTAATTCATCTTAAGCGACTGTAAGCGTATGGTAGTTAGCTTCCACGCATGCTTAAAGACTAACTTAAGTACTCTACAAAAATATTTTGTTTTATAACGACAAACTGATGCTTACTTGTTTCATAGGCAACATTTATACTGTTAAAATTGAAATACTAGTTTTGTTTTTAGTAATTGACGTTCTCTATGAGAAAGAAAATGATTTTCTCTTTACAACGACAATTTCGTAGTAACTAATACATCATATGAAGGTGTTATACTTGAAAATCACTGAGCTTCATAAAAAAAAGGAACTTTAGTAATCAAATATTTCCTTTGTAACGCGCAATATTAAAAATTTTAAGAAATAATTAATATTATTTCGATGGTGTATTTTTTAATCGTCACGCCACTCGCCTAAATTGCCATGTGTTGTGTTTTGTATATGACTACAGGGATGTGAAATGCCAGTAAACGTCGTTTAAATACTGAATGCGCAGTCACTCAGCTGTTAACTACGAAACTTATTATAAATATCATGATATCACTACTATAATTTAAATGTTTAAAATTGTCTATTAAATTGATTTTGACATAGAAAAACCACGTCGTGATATAGTGTATATTTACGTTAGTTACTCGAGTTACTTTGCTGTAGCAGTTGTGATATCGTATGTAGTACTTCACTCTTTAAAGTAGCGTAACAGTTAATTATTTACAAAAAAAAAAAAATTCAAGATGAAAAATCGTTTGTGCCGACTTAAAACAGGGTGTCCTTTCTTAAATCTTAAACTACTGCTGTTAACATTTGTGCCACTAAACACTAATCAGCCACGAACCTGACGGAATAAACATGTCAGCAGATTTATAATTATAAAGTTCTCGCTTGAAAATAACACTGCTGTACGTATTTTTATGTACATGTATAGTTTACTAGTATATCCCAAACATAAAATAATACACGTAATTATATAGGTAACATATTGTTACATTTTTGCTTGTACGATGCAAAAAACTTTGTCAAAAGAACCACGTAAATTATTTTCGCATTCAAAGTTTGCGTGGCAAAAAGTGTATTAGCTATTTGTGAACTTCGCACATTATATAAAATTTATTATTTATTTGTCATGATATTGTAAATAATGCAGAGAAAATCATAAATTCATAAATCACGCAATGACTGAGCAGGACATTGAAAATAGTGTCACTATTAGAAAAAAAAATTAAAAACATATATTGCAGTAAATAAAAATAATAAATATTTAGCTCTGGCTAAAAAGGCCGCAAATATATTCTCACGCGTGATGTATTTCTGCCAACACCAAACTCAAGCAGGAAATTTATACGTTGAAGTAAAGTTGTTAAATAACAATAAAATACCGGAATCCAATTCAGAACCTCCAAAAAAAAAAGCACGAACAACAAAACCTACGAAAAGTACTGGCCTCAACAAAGCACTGGGAATAATCCTCCACTATATATTTCTTCCCTTTCAAAGAAGTACTCGCGTGAATAAATTAAAGGAAATTCGCAGTATCGTGTTTGCAAATTATTAATAGAAGGAACACATTTATAATGTTACGAAAATCAATTTAATATCGTTAATGAGGAATTGTAAGAACAAAATCTCCAAGAGACATACATACCTACCGCAATGAAATGCAGTTTTAATAAATACGTCTAGTATGTCGCTGTGATGAAGTACATCATCGACATTATTTATAAATCCGGACTCTTTCAAACTGTCTAAATGGTAAGGAAATGTGTGGGAACGTAAAAAAAGTATCGGCAGAACTCCAGGGGCGAACACGTAAGTAGTATGAAATAGCCGGTCCGGGGACAGGGGCTGGGGGCTGTGGTTGTGTGGTTGACCTTGACCTTTGACCCCATGACCTTTGACCCCCGTGACCTTGACCTTTGACCCCTGTAAACCGACACCCCGACGCCATCTTATTTCCGGCCGCCATCTTGTTTCCGGCCGCCATCTTGTTTCCGGCCGCCATCTTGTTTCC